>OZ022424.1:16218375-16255545 GCA_963989365.1 Rhimphoctona megacephalus
AGGATGGTGGCGGTGTTTGGGTCGTCGATTGTCCGGACGACGATGGCATCGAGCCGACTCCACCGCCACCGCAAAATGAGGCACTCGTGGTTGTCGACGTAGATGGACTCGCTGACGATGATTCCACGCTACTCGCGCTACCGATCCTTGAATCGGTATTTTTTTCACCTATTTTTTTTTTTTTTTTAAACAACACAAAACAGAACAAAAAAACGAGGTACAACATCAATTACGCTTCTTATTCGGTTTCTAGAATTTTTTGTGACTCATTTGACGGAGTTTTTACTTTTAATGCGGATACACTCACGGAACTTCGATAGAAGAGATTCTAAATTAACTAATTTCACGGAGTAATTAGAAAAGAATTTTCAAATTGCTCAAGTCACGGAGAGTCTAAAAGTTTGGAAATTCAAAGTTCTTCACGGAGAATCTAAAAGTAAATTCTAAACGGTTAAAATCACGGAGGAAATTAAAAGTCTAAATTGCTAAGACGACGGAGCAACGAACGAATTTCTAAATAGCTAAAATTACGGCGTAACTAAAAAGAATTTTTGAGTTGCTGAAACGACGGAGCAAATTAAACCCATGATAAATTGCTAAAATCACGGAGCAACTAGTAGAATGAATTTCTAAATTACTAAAAAGAATACCTGAATTGCTAAAATTACGGAATAACTAAACATACGAAATTTCTGAAATCACGGAATGCCAATAACCACAAAATGGCTAATACCACGGAGTGACTAAAGTTACGGAATGATTCAAAACACGCAGGGCTGTAACCACGGAGTAAATTAATTCCTCGATCTTTGGGCCTCTAATGATCGCATTTTTTTGATTATTTTTCTACTTTTCGGTGGTAATATGCATTTTTTTTTCTATACCTGTAGAACCAGATTGTATGGAGCTCGTTGACGTAATCTCGCACTGCGGTGCCGTTGGAATATCATGACCTGCACGATTACTCGGGGCTTTAAGATTTGTACAATTTGCGCACACACCCGATCCTGGCTCGTCCTCGGAACACACGTGAAAGCAACACTCGTCTTTCTCATTACCGTGCAACGCTCTCATCGCCTGCTCACCCGTTTCCGGTATGTTCGGGTCTGCAACATACAACGACGGGAAGAAAAAAGAACGTCTCGTTCCATAATTTGCTCGGTAGCACTTCATTTTTTTGTAATTGAAAAATACATTTTTTAATTTTCTTCCTGCACTACGTCAATTAGTATTTTTTTGAATTAACCTTTCATAAATGGCTCCCCGGTACTGGTGGATATTATTTAATTAGTTTATGGATAGTAATTAATCGCTGTGAGGGATTTAAAACAATTTTCTTTTGCAATCCTTCTTTTTGGGCTTGAAATTGAATTATGATGGCAACGATTGTGGTGATAGGATGCGAGATTATTTCAATGATTTCCCGGTCCAAACCGTGGCCACAGAAGGCGAGGAAGGGTGCCAGAAAATATCTACCCGTTCTCGTCCTACCCTCTAACGTTTCAAGTGGTTCGGATTAAAAAAAAAACTTGTTTGTGTTTCATGAAATGCGGATTTTTATGTGATTTTTTAAATCGACGTTATTTTCAACTAAAAATGAAATTCGCATAAAAAATTAAAGTAGACGAGAAATGTTGCATTGGATATCTTACCTCTGCAAAGAAAAGTGGGTTCGCCGGCGTACTGCGTGGGATAAGCAGGTGCACGGTCACCCGGAAGTAGATAAGGGCAACGTTGTTCCACGGATTGGCAGAAGGACCGGCAGGACCTTAACCTCGAGCTTGACCACGTGTTCGCCGAGGTTTCCAAGGCTGGCGGTCCCCCATGAGCAAAGTAAGGCACCAGGGAGCTGCACACCCATTTTCTATACGCCTCCTGCAATTAAAAAACACAAAAAACCGCCCTTAAAAAAATTATTGAAGATCCTAAAACTCAAAAAGAGCCAAAGAACATATTTTTTCAATTATTTTTATCGAATTATATCGACGAGAAATGTTTCCCTTTCCAGAATGACCTTGCAGTCTCCTTAAGGTCCAAAAAATGAGTTTTTGTTTTAAAAAATTTCATACCAAACTATAACAACAACCCCCACTACTTTTTTCTCCTCATCTTCAAGGGAGAGGGATCGTGTTTGAAGAAGTCAGACGAGGTTTAATAGTCACGGGTCAGCAGCAATAAGGTGGGTCAGGAAGTGACCTACATACTACTAAAAATGCGAACGTTCTTTTTCTTCAACCCCCTCCCGCCCCGAGTCCCTTAGACCGAGGCTATAATTACCAACTAACCCCTTTTTATTCATCCCCTTCTATTGTAAAGATCTGGAGGGTGAGCTGTTTTTTGCAAGCTTTTTTTGGCGCCCGTACGTTCCCATCGACGAGTAATTACGATTTGGCTAAAACCCAGGTCTTGATTGTTTCAACAATCTTACAATTAGCGACCGAATTATGTTTTTTTGGGGGTGGCATTCATTTTTCACCTTTTTTTTAGGGTTCTTTTTACGGATAATTTTTTGGGTAATTTTATCGTATTGTTCTATTGGAGAAAAAAAATTGCGAGGTTAACGATGAACGTCTGTGGGGTTTAGACACTCCAGCTGGCCGGAAACTAAGAAATTCCAGACAGTAAACCGATCATCGTCTTCCTGGCTGAGTGCCAAACTGGTTGGGATAAATCCTGCTAGATACGTGATCAGTATCGAGATTCTGGCCAAGAAAACGTTAAGCGATCGCAAAAAAATATGTTGAAAAAAATCACGATTGTCTGTAAGTGGAAAGTGACTGTTGAAAAAAAAGTAAGAGCATCGAAGACCGGAAGTCCGTTGAAAACTTCCTCTAAATTATTTATTTATTGAAAAAATTAATCGGCTTAGTTTTGACAACACACAAGAGAAGCTGAGAATACAAGAAACCTCGGATTTTCTGGAACGTATTGATGAGAAAAAAGGTGAGGAGATAAAAAGGAGAGATGGACAAAGATCGTTCATCATCCAGAAATTGGAAGGTATACATTTTGCTCTTCGCACGGTCCAGTTGTATCCGCTATTGTTCCCTGCCTCGAATCCTTGATTTTGCTTTTTTTCTTCAAATTCGGAATCTGCCGAGTTCACCAGAAAAAGATGGATAGATGAACAGATAGCAGAGAGGAAGATATGAAAGGGGGGACGACGCTCAATGGTGCTCGACGTTGACGCAGCTTTCCCCTGTCGCAATCACCGAACAATCCTCTGATATCCTGTATCAAGGGAACAGCATTGAACAATGTGGCGATGTCTGTGAACGATGATTCGGGCTGGCGGAAAAATAATAACGAAAACGAAACAAAAAAGCCTTCATTTCGATCGAACCAGCAGCCACCATTTTGTCTACTTTATACTCATTGGTAGGAAACCATGTGGAAGTTTATATGGGCAGTGTGGACCAGAATGAAGATGACGGAATTCAAGGATCCTTTTCAGGGGAGAATGGGTCCTGGAATTATGGATTCCATCTTTCTAAAAAGCTTCAAACCTGCCAACCTCAACCGGAAAAGTCCTATTACCCTAGAAAATCTTTTCTTGAACATTGACAACGAAAGAGGGTGAAGGGCCGAGGGAAAGAACGGAAATAATATCTATCGGCCACATAGATGGAACTCTCTGTCCCGTTGAGAAATGGTCTTTTTGATCCGTGGCATCGATCGCTCGACCCTTGCCCATTCAATCGTTCTGCCTTAAAACCCATCCACGACCGGATATATCGTCGACCTTTGTGTGTCTAGTTTGATGCCGGAAATCAAACCGGATTGCTGAAATACATATTTCTATACGGCCAAGATATCAGCCTCGAGATAGAAGTGTCCAGAAAAAATTATTTTCATTTTTCGGCCATGTCCGGAATAAGACGCTCTTTGATCTTTACGCCAAACATCTGGGACAAGTACATTGCGCAACCCTCTCGGCCATATGACATATTGACTCTACTGGAAGCACTAAAAATGGCAAGTGTGAAAGTACCAAAAAATAGTGTTGTGTCATAAAATTGGAATCGAATCATCATTTTGTCGACCAGGCTCATCATCAAAGTCTCCTGATTCTAAATCCCGGTTCATAGCCAAAGTAGACCTTAATGTTCAAGATTCAGATCATAAACCAGTCTGGGTCAAACATCGTTGATCAAGCCAGGAATTCTTCGAAGAAGATGATCGATGTAAACGTGGAGGATTACTGGAGTACCTGGTCCAATTCGTAGAAATTAAGGAAGAAGAGCTGGAGGATCAGATTCCCAAGTCTAACAATGATGCAAGTCTCCAAAGACACCTGATGATTGCAAGAAGTTGGACTCCTTATGACTTCTAATAAGGAACAAGGCTCAGAAGTGTGATCGATATAATCATCTAGAATCACTGTTAATAATTAAGGAAAAAGGACTGAAGAGCCAGATTCCCAAGTCTCCAACAATGCTGCAGGTTTCCAATGACACTCGATGATTGCAGAAAGTTAATCAAAGGTCCACAATGAAATTAGACTTCTTATGACATCCAACAAGGATTCCAAAAAGCAGTCCAAGTGATTTTCCAGCCACACGATGTTTCTCCGTACGTGACAAACCAGTTCTTTACCTAAATGGCCAGATCCACAAGACTGCAGCATCAAATATTCCACTCTAAGCCTTTCTGCAAGCCAGTTATGATGGAGGTCTACTTAGAGGACTGGTTGGGTGAATACACGACGTAGCAATGTGGATGAGCGTTGCGGACTACAACCTATTACGTGTTACGTGACTGTACGGGTACGAATGCGGATCGGGGGGTTTGGCAGGGGCGAGGGAAAGGTTCGAGAATGCAAGTAACAGTAGGGCGAGAGGGAAAACGATGACAGGGAAAGCTGGAGATAAAATGAAAGGAATGGGGCAAAGAGGGACGTGTGCTAGACGATGGCACGGGGTTAGGTTTGTAGAAAGGGGTGGAAAACTGGGTAGGGTGGTTAGATAGGAGGGTAGGTAGGTACCTACACCTGGAGTACCCTCCAAGCTGACTGACCCAATTCCCTATAACCTCCTACCCTCGCTAACTACCCCTCGAACCCCGTTGATACCTCGCCGCTCCACTTCGTGCTTTCCATCCGTTCTCCTATCTCGTGGCACTACATGCGCTTCGTCACCGACAAAACCAGTTGTAACATCAGTTCCAACCAGTTATAACGAGTTCCAAATGGTCCTCGAACCTTTTCCACTCTTATGGGGTAACTTTTTTGGTCTGATCATTGCTGGCCTTGTTCACTGACATATGCTTCTTTGCCAACCAGCCAGGAATGTACTTTAAGGTTTTCCTATCCTGACAGGCAGTTTAAAGTGATAATTTGCTAACTGGAGCCATCGGAGGGTTTCTACTTTTCTATCCTAAAACTACTATACCCCTGCTTTAGAACCCATAGAATTAATCGAAAATCACCATTACAAGGTCTTTCTTTCAGCTTTTTGAGATCACTTTATTTCTTGTCTAGGACCCTGGGCACAGCTGTAAATCACACCAGAAGAAACAAATGGGATATAGGGGCGAAGGAACAAAAATGATATTAGCAGAAGTGATATTTACCAAGTGAGGTTAAATCTCGGTATAGTTCTAACCACTCGTCGTACTAGGCAGGCGACGTTAGCAGTTTTAGTAGGCACTCGCGAATGAGGAGGAACGAGTGAACGAGAGCCTGGAGAGAGCCACATTGAGCGAACTGTTCTCTCTTTTTGAGATCCTCGACTTTGATGGACCTACGACGCTCGAAATTCCTCCTCTCTCTCTCTCTCTCTCTCTCTCTCTCTCTCTCTCTTTCGCTTTGTCTCTCTCCCTCTCTCTCGTTTTCTCGTGACTATTTTTTTTTCTCTTCCTTCGCATTGTACGTAAGACACACGCGTCTAATTGACTCTTGAGAGACAGAGAAGCAAAGAAAGACAGAAAGAGAGATAAAAAAAAAAGAAGGAAAACCGTTGAAGCACAGAAGTTTCTCGTGAATCGTACGTGTAGTGCTTCCGAGTGATGCATGTTTTTTTTCTCTCATTTTCTTCCTCCCCGAAACACTTTGATGTTTCTGCTGTTTAGCGGCTAAGACCTCTCGAGCTTTTCTTTTGTGTTCGGTTGAAGAAGGTCGCGAGGTTTAACGCGAGCGCAAATATCATTGAGCTAACCTCAAAATTTAACTTCTAAACGAGCGTAAAAAACTCGTTATCGCACCGCTTTTTGTTCAAGAATTTTTGTTCATTCGCTCTTAAACTTTTTAAATTGGAACGAATTTCTCTAGAGCACGCTACATGGCGAAAGTATTGTGTGGTTATGATTGTACAATTTTTCGCGGCACAATCGAAAATAATATGGTTACCGTGGTAACGGACATAAATGATGCGATATCCACGTGTGGGATCAATGCCAAAACGGTCAAAAACGTCCCCGCGTTAAATTAGATAAGGAACGAAAGAGCTCGGCTCAAGGGGTGAATTGAAGATGGTGAGGGAGAGAAATGGACGATGGCCTACAGGATTAAAAGAAAAAATAGGGGAGCCATATGGCATGATGACAAAAAATTCGATTTTCTGGCTTTTTCGGAAGGATTCAGATCCGTAAACATTTTTCGAAAGTTCTACTTGATAAAATTATGTGGCAGATGCTACTGGTGATTTCAAACATAAAAAGTTATAATTTCTGCACAATCTGATGATCCTGATGTTCGATCGTGTAAGATAGCCATTGTATCATGCTTCAGGACGAGGAAAACGCACATTTCAGAGACGCACATTTGAACGAATCCTTAAAAGGTTCCCCGCATCCTAAACCTACATCAAATGTCAGTGGAACGTCACTGAGTCAGCTTAAAGTTCAACGTGAACACAATACCTCGTTTGCTCTTTTTTTTTATCATCATATTGCTCGTAAAGAAGTATAAATCGATTTTGCACTAAAAAGTGCGAGATAATTTGTGAAAATGTTGACATAAACGACCCTCAGGCCCTTTTGGTAAAATGCGATTGAGAACCTTTTAGTACCGCAAGACCGTCGGCTCCGCCTACGTAAGCGACTTGGCCTACTCGCCACCTAGCGGTGGCGTCAGGAACTAAATTTTTTCGCCAGATCAGCAAACATCCCTCTTTATTTTGATTAGTTCCTTTAACGTAACTTTCCGAGAATCATTCAGAAAATTGTTACATACGTTTGTGACAGTTAGAGCCAGGCAGGAGAAAAATGCTAGACATTTTGATTGATTCGACTGGGAATTTCAGCCGCATAGGTATTTTCGAGGAGTGGCAAAATTCAGCATTCTCAAATCCTTTCGTGTCAAGCGCGCGGTTATCATGTGATCGGCCCGCGCTATGGACCACTCACTATCCTCGCCGAGAATCGATAACGAAAAGCACCCCGCCTCCCCCCGCCCTTTGCCTCAAGCCACCCTGCGCCCCTTTTGCCTCGGGGGAATCGTAACACAGTTGTGGATGAAGAGGATTTGAATTGCAGAGCTCTCGTATATCCAAGAGTCTAGCTAAAAAGTTACGAGATCGCTCGTTCATACACGGACACTCGTTTCACTCTCTCGCACGACAAAGGACGTTATTTTTTAATCCTCGATTAATATCTCTTTCAGATTTGATTTCTTATTTCATTTGTGAATAATGAGTCAGGCTTGAGGGAAATAAAATTCTAATAACAAAAAAAAAATGATAATTTGCTTGTAAATTAAGAAAAATTCGCGTCGAACATAACCTACAAAATACTCCGGGGATTCCCAGGCTTGCATACGGGCCACGAGTACCAGCTACGAAAAAAGTGATTAAAAAGAAAAGAAGGGAAAAAAGCTGGAAACTGTTCCAAGTTGGACGCGAAGCAGGCCGGGATGCCTGCACTCGTATAAAATTAAAAAAGAGGCGGTTGCTAGTGGGAAAAACAATGATAGTCTAAGTGAAAGAAAGAATAGAAAAAAAAGCGGGAGTTTCGAAAAAGGAATCAGGAAGAAAAAAACAGAGAAGTTGGAGAGTTGAGATAAGTGACGTAATACACATGTGAGTGTATACGTGTATAATTGTATGTGTTTGAGGATAGAACAAAGTCGTAGAGATGCCTATTGGAAGAAGGGAGAGAAAGCAAGGGGTTGGGGTTGTTCTGTGTGTACTATTGAGGCTTGTGGAGGGGAATATAAAGCAATCCCTTTCCCCTAACCAGTCACGGTGACCTGGTTACCTAGCCCATATCTCTACTCATTCTCTCCAACCCCCTGCAACCCCTGACCCATCAAACCCACCCCTTCCCTTGTTTTCATCCCTTTTGCCCCGCCATTCTACTACTTCCGTTTGTCACTTTCCCTCCACCAACAACGCTATCCAATATAACTCCTTCTCTCAAACGAATTTCACAAACATTTCTAAAGCTTTTTCTCCATTTGGAACACAAACTGTTTTATCATCAGCTGCCGAATAATTGTTGTTTTCGAATAAAAAGCCCTTAAGCGATAAATGTTAATAATTCGGCGCAAAGTTACGTAATCGTTTAATCGTTCTAATATTAATTGAGCGAAATTGATTAAACGACCATTCTCACGGCTCATTGGATGTGAATACCTGAGCTGAAGTGGTTTACGGTCACGTGGTCAATATGGCGTGCCACCAGACCAACGTGAGTCCCCTCTGGCGCGTGCTACAATTGTTTATAATAATTAGAATTTGAGACGAACATTTTTAAGGCGAGATTGAAACGCAAATTGAACGTTTGCAGAAAATATGCACTTTATATTTGAAGACATACATTTTTGGGGTCAAGATGGAACCGCCGTATCCATGATATTAATTCTAAAGAGGCAAAAAAATAAGAGGTATTTACTCTTTGGGACAAGCAACGACAAGCTGAAACGAGCATCAAGAGGACTCTACCTTTTTCTTTTTACTCGAAATTCCACGGTTTCATCCACGTATACCAGCGTGTATGCAACCAACGATAAGGAGATAAGGCTCTATACAACAGACTGCGCAGTTTGTTTCGTGGTTTTTGAGGTCTTGTAATTCGCTCGTTGGGGGCTCCTCGAACCTTCCACACTCCGAAATTACTCAGTGGTTTTTCATTCTTTATTCTACGATATCGAATTTTAACATCCTTGTAATAAATTCTAAATTCGTATTCCTTTTTATTTCAAATTTACGTGAGCGAAACCCAAAAAAACACTTTTTAGGTACTTTTTGACATTATCTCAATGATCGGGTGAGATATTGAGTTTTTGAAGTAATTTACTTAAAAGCTCATGAAAAGAACGAAAAAAATTGTTTTTTATTTATCGCGATATCTCAATTTTTAACAAAATTACAGCACTTTGAAAATTCACGGGCAGAGCTGATCTTGGAAAACTCAAAAATCCTGAAATTTCAAATTGTCATATCTCAGTGAAAAATTATCGTAAAGGAATTGAGTTGGAGTGTTTTCCACAGCTTTTCAGTAGACTTAGAAAATAGCGTCGGATTTATTTCGATAGCTCAGTTCGTTCTACCTGAAAAACGGTCTCGTTTTTCTGTGGATGTTTTTCAGTGTGTGCGAAAATTTGCAAAAATCAATCGGAAATTTTTAAAATTCGTCAAAAATCGAAAAATGAAGAAAATCCAAAAAACTGAACACCATTTTGAAGAAAATTCGAATACGAATAGGATAGGTATGATTAAAAGTCTTGATTCTAAATAGATAAAACGCTAAGGCCATTTATGTGAGGTGTACGAACTGCTGAAAATTTGTTGATTTTTAATATTTTTTGTAGGAGCTTATTCCGATGTATTCTGATCCAAAAACACCGAAAACACCAGCCATTTTTTTCTGTAATCAAATTTGTATGAAAAAATCCCAAAAAACTACTTTTTTAGTCACTTTTTTGACATTATCGTTTGTTGTATCCGTGTATTCAAACTTTTCACCAAGTTCTTCAGAAAGTCCATAAAAAACGAATAAAATCATTTTTCATTCATCCCCATATTTGAATTTAGCCATTTTTCCCGATACTTTGAATGATAATAAAAATCGTAAGTCATTGCGCGGTTGAATTTTCCAAACTGCACCGATGTACTCTATCTAAAAACCTGTCGAATTAATATTTGATTCTAAGAATTAAACGAAGCTTTGTTGGAAATAAAAAAAGAGGAATAAAAAAGTTGGGAAAAAAAGATTTGAAGAGAATGGTCTGCGTTTGAATGGGACGACACTTCGTGAATAAATAAGGAAGCGCTTACAGACGGCACACCAAATTAATGTATCAATCGAAAATCGATTCAAATAGAATAATTGACGGACGACGTCCTAATCTGATAACCAGTATCTTAATACGTTTGTTAATGAAGATTTGTCACGTTAGTTATGCAAGGTAATCTGAAGATCAATGACGATCAGGAGACCCTTAATGAGCTCATCAAGGGCCTCCCTTAATCCCTACGAATCATCGAGAAGGTTCATATTCCAAAAGGGTTGGAACATCTGATCATGATAATAATTCGCAGCAGGTGGAGATTAAGGGCCTCCCTTAATATCCACGAATCATCGAGAAGGTTCATATTCCAAAAGGGTTGGAACATCTGATCATGATAATAATCCGCAGCTGATGTCAAAGTGACGTTTTCATATTGCAAATGTACCGTTTGTTGGAGGTCGTTAAAGCACAAGTCTTTAAATGATGATAACTCAGAGGTGTGCTCGCTGGTCCACATAATTTGCCAGTGCCTAGGACCCGGTTGATCCGGGATGTCATCAAGAGGGGCGCAGACACCAAAAGGCGTTGAACGGGCAAACTGATTCTGCGCGGGGTATATCATTCGTAGCACACAAATCTCACACACGTATGTATGTGTATATATATGGAAAAAGCCTGGTAAGCTGAGCTGTGCAGCCACTTCAGCCGCGGATTAGTCCCGCTCCAGAAAACGAGACTGCCTTCGTCACTCCAGGCGAAACGGGAGATTTTCAGCCGCGGAAAAGGCGCAGGTTGTAGAGGAGTTGGGGGTAGTTTGGGGATGGATTTGAGGATGAGGCAGCTAGAGGGTTGCCGAAGAGGCGCTGCTTTGGCTTCATTCCCTTTGCCCACGAAGCTAGAGCTGGAAGAGTCGAAATCCTTGCTTGCATATAAGGCACCAACCGGTGAGATGGATATGACAGGCTTTCTCTCTTATTCTTTCGTAATTATTCTTCTCAAGTTTTGAAGCGTGGCGAGCTTGTTATGCCGCATGGTAAAGAGAGCTGGAAGAATGCAGAGGTGTCACGTTTTTCTGGCCTCATCTGGCATGGGGAAACCCCGGAGGGAATGACGTCATAATGGATTTCACGAACTTGGCCTGTGCCCCCTTTTAGCCTGATAGCTTCCTAGTTGTGGCAGCATTTGTTTAAAGTATGAAAATTTTTGCTTCATTTATACTGTTACCGAAGACGCCTCTGATGTAATTAGTCAATGGTTGGAAGCGGGCAATTAACTGAAGCGCCGTCAACATTGCTGCAGGCAGTCTTGATCGTTCAGCATTCAATAAACAATCATTAATCCGTTATTACGAGGCTGCATTAACGAGCTTTCTTTTAGGTCGGCCAGCTAAAGCTACCAACCCTTTCGTGCAAAAGAGGTCACCTTTGCTGTAGACATTTAATGTTATGATAGAAGACTCTGAACCAACCACTTTACCAATTATCTGACTGGATTTATCTGGATCTATTCCAATACCGTCCATGATCTAGCCAATGGGCTGACTCAATCGAATTTCATCTACGACAATCCATCCTATGACGGAGACAGTCACAATCATCGTCACAACTCCACCGAATCCGTAAATAAATCAAAGGCATTAAGTGGAACATTTTGGACCACATTCTGATGGAAGAGTCCAAGGTAACTATTTAGTTCTAACTAAGTCTGACAACTCTGGCAGGTTCTGGGTATAGATACGGCAACCTCTTGTTTCCCTTGATATACCCCTTATCCTTCCGTGTGGTACTCGGTCCACGCGTACTAACCAACCCTCCAACGTCAACCCGCATCTGCATCTGCATAGTCAAACCCTCAACATTGCCTACTATTAACTCGAGAGGAACTTTTCTCTCTCTCTCTCTTTCTCTTCAGTCTTCTCTATGCCTTGAATCCCCAGCGTCCTTCACTGGGATTCCTCCATTCCACTTTTGCCAACCCGCCTCAGCAAAGCCCAAATAGACATGCAACCCGCCCGGCCCCGGACTCTGGGCTTTTCTCGTTGCGATGAAGCGAGATCACCCAGGCTGCTTTCCAGCCTCACTCAAATCAGCACTAATGTCGTGTATCACGAGACTCGAGTAAGCATCGCACTTGGGAGAGGCAGAGGGGACATGCGCATCAACCTTCAGCCTATTTCACGTCTCGATGAAACAGAACGAACGAGGGAGGATCAAGGGAGGTTTCGCAATTTTCCTCAAAGGAGAACAACCCTCCTAGGAGAATCAACTCTTCGAATCTCTCTACTCGACGGCCCTTCGTTTTCTTTCTTTGACAATTTTCCGTACACCTATTTTTTTACACTCCCATGCATTTTATTCCTTCCCTTTGATTAGCCCAGTTTTTTTAATGGCACCCTGCAAACTCCTGGGCTCTCTCTCAGCAAGGTAGTCATTTTTTTGATACAACTAGGATTCTTTCTTACGTAAACGTTGGAGTCATTTTAGTGGAACGGTAGCGTGCTAAGAGGTTGATTACGGAGTTGGACAATTCTTCCTAGAACATTGTCATCTGCTTCTACTCCTAGATTCAAAATTACATCCTTAGTGCAAAACTCTTCTGGATCCCAGGCTAATCTTCCAGATCAAAATCTACCAATGACGTTGATTAACCCTCGAATAAAATTCTACCTCTAGTGTAAAATTCTACCTCTCCATTAGAAATTCTACGTTCACGTTACAAACATATTAGTAAATCAATAATTCTATATCTGGATCCAAAAATCTACCTTCAAGTCAACAACCCTGGTTCGAAATTCATTCAATCTTTATTAGAACTTCCCATGTGGTATTTGCGATGATCCATACATGCAATTTATTTTCATACTATTGGCTATCGATCAGTCCAAAGACATTTTTTTCCCATTCAAGCAAACCCATTTTGCTTAGAAGAAATTCGTTTTCTCCCAACCATTCCTTCAATCTCGTCCAAGCTATGGACGAAGGCACAACGACGTTCCAGATCTCACGTTTCTCCGGATATACGAATGCCACGAGCTTTATTTATGTTACTTCTTTCGAATACAATATCAAGTGACGGAAGAACATCCCACACGCCCAACTTTTCCTACTCAATTTCACGAGTTACGCCCTTCTGGGTGCAACCACAGGACAATACTCGTGATTGATTCCAAGTTTCGTGTTTTCCCATTGTGTATCTGTTATCCGTAAGCAAAGCAAGGTTTGACAGTTCAGAAATCTGGAGACGTGACAGAGTCTCATCGCCGAGTGGTAATAAGAAAATTTTTAAATTAAGTCAAAACTCGCCGCGTCTCTTTAAACGCGACAATGGCCTCTTCTTTATTACTTTTGAACTTCAACTTGATGCCGTGCAAAAACGCGTTTACTAATTGAAAATCTAATTCGATTTTGCCCATTTAATGTGACTTTTTCCTTTCCAATGGCACTGTTATTTTTTTTTTATTTTCTTTTTCTGTTGAGACATCGCGAACGATTGAAAAGCTTCGCTCGGTATACTCCACTGGAATTTCCGCATGTATCATAAATTTTTATAGTGAATTCCGCATCAAATTTGACTTTCAATTATCGCCGTCAAAGAACTCAGACGTCTATAGAAGAACAGGTTTTATGGGCCAAATTTTGGAAGACCAAGCAACGTTTTCGCAAATTAAAAATTTGATTTCAACGTTAACGGGAGAAACCAGTTTCGGAGGCCGAAATTTTGGTGTTTCTCGTGAATTTTTTTTAACAGGGAAGGAATAATCAGAATTTGTTTAAACTTGGAGAATATTTTATTCATGTTTTGGAGTACACTTTGTAATTTTTTCAAGTCATTTCCGCCGGAAATAGTGGAGTTAGAAGCTGCTGTCCATGGACGATTTTTTTTCAACTGGTAGGCATTCTAGCTCAAAAAGTTATTGACCAATCGTTCTGAAAATTTGTGTGCATATTCTTTATTCAATTACAATCTATATGAACCTAACTCTGGCATGATATTATTATTAAAAATATTTTTTTTAATGCAAAAAAGGTGAAAAAACATGCTATAAAAACATGACATTGTGTTGAAACACCTCAAAAACATGCAATTTTCAACTTTTTTGATTACAGTTAGGTTCATATTCTTAGGAAATATGTTGTTAACGAAAAAAGAAAATTATAATGATTACAGATAAAAATTGTGACTTCAGGAATGCCCACCAGTAAAAAACTCGGATGGCGATCGTCCATGGACAGCAGCTTCTAATTCCACTATTTATGGCGGAAATGACTTGAAAAAATTACAAAGTGTACTTCAAAACATGAATAAAATATCCTCCAAGTTTAAACAAATTCTGATTATTCCTTCCCTGCTAAAAAAATTCACGAAAAACACCAACATTTCGGCCTCCTAAACTGGTTTCTCCCGTTAACACAGGACTTGTTTTTCTATAAATGTCCGAGTTCTTTTTCGCCGTTTATGCATTACCGAAAAATAATTGCACTGGGAGGATTTAAATTCGACAGAATTTTAAGTTATACAAATAAAGGCTTGTGTTTTTGCACCAACCAGTAGTGAAATTTTCCAAGCAGTTTATTGTTTTATATTTATCAAAAAAATTTGAAATAATATGGAAATTAGCGTCACAGAAAAAGTTCCCGGGCAGCTAATTAATAGATCATGAAAAAATTACATACTACACTGGAATTTTCACGAATTTTAAATTAAAAAAAAAAAGCGTTTTTATACTTGTAACCGCGCTCGAGTATGTCTCATCAATTTTAACCATGAATTTCAACATTTATTTTCCCTTTAATTGTGGGCGTTCATGCATTACCGAGAGATGTTTTAACTGTCAGGATTTACATTCGACAGAATTTTAAGTTATACGAATAAAAACTTGTATTTTTGCACCAACAAGTAGATAAATTTACCACGCAGTTTATTGTTCTATATTTATCAAAAAAAAAATTGAAGTAATATTTAAAATAGCGTTACAGAAAAAGTTTCCGAATACTTAATTAACAGATCACGAAAAAATTACATACTACACTGGAATTTTCATGAATTTTATATTAAAAAAGAAGCGTTTTTAAACTTGTAACCGCGCTCGAGTATGTCTCATCATTTTTAACCGTGAATTTCAACATTTATTTTCCCTTTAATTGTGGGCGTTCATGCATTACTGAGAGATGTTTTAACTGTCAGGATTTACATTCGACAGAATTTTAAGTTATATAAATAAAAAACCACACAGTTTATTATTCAATATTTATAAAAAAAATCATGACGAACGTATCGTTTCTTTATGAAAATTTAAATACGTATAATTTTTATCTAGCGTCATGGAAAATATTCGCCATCACCTAATTTACACGCCACGGAAAAATTTCACACTAATCTTTTTTTCTTTTACTTAGGAAAATCTTTTACTAAGAAAAATTATATACTAGTCTTTTTTTTTTATCAAAACCCTCAAGAATAATTATTGTCTCTAAGGATCAAGAGAAATAGAGATAAAAAAAAAACAATCAAAATTTCGTAACATTTACACATTTTGTTGCAGACAAAATATTAAAAAATCTCTTTCGGTATATTAAATATTTATCAGTAACAATATTGCACAAATGAAATGGACATTGGGTGTATCTTAACAAAAAAATAAACATACAACAACGTTTCGTCATTATTTCGATATTTTCCTACTTGAAATTAAAATTTGAGTGATTGAATTTCCGAGGCTTTTCAATCTCGTCTCATTCCTCTTTCGTGATCATATTTTTAAAGGATGCGAAATATAATCGCTTCTGCATTCATAATCTGGCCTTCAAAAAAATAAAAATTAAATTTTTTTCTCACGAGGAATTTGCCTTCAACTATTTTTCGTATAAAAAAAATCGATACAGCTGCTAAACAATTTTTTTTTATTATTAACATATTAAAATTGGTTTTTTACGGTATCAAATTTGTTTGTGGCGACAAATTTTTCTGCCGCATAAAATATATCAATGTCAGAGAATTTATCGGGGCGTCGAAAGAGCATAAAATCCACTGGGAATTTTGGAGTCAGATGGAAGAACGTGTGTGCGGATATTTCCGTAATGTATCGTATAACCCGTTACCAAAATATTCGACCCAATAATCGACGGTGAGGCTCGACACGGGATTACCAAAGTTTCTACATCGTCCCGCATGTATTATTCTCGCAAATTAGCGATGGACTTATCGAGCAATGTTTCCTCCCCTCCCTTTTCCTTCCCCCCCTCCCCATCCCTTTTCTCTCATGCCTCGCTTACTATCGAAAGCCTCTATCAACGATGGGCATAATGGAGTAGTGTCTGGATTGCTTCCGATCACAGAATTACCTACAATTCAATTTCTACATATATGACCTTTCCTGCTAAACAAACCAAAACCAACCCCCTTAAACTTTCATTATCGATTATTTAATATTTCAATCAGAGTTAAATGATTCAATTACATTTTATCGAACGTTTTTCGATGGTACGTTTTCTGGCCCCTTAAACGAGCCTTAACCCTGCTCGAACCCCCTTAAACAATTATCAGTTTTGTTCGCATTTCGATCAAATTCAAATTCAAAATCAAATTTATTCAAATAAATTAATTACAAAGTGCCACTTGGATTTACAGGGTATCATTACAAAAGGCTCCTGCATTGGATTCCAATTCCAATAAAACAAAAATGATCGAATACCGAAATTTTCATATCATTTTGGATTTTGAGTTTTTACAAGTGTTCAGAATTTTTTGAAATTCTTTATTTTATATCAAAAATTGATATGGTTATTATTGATCCAAATACATATTTTCATTGTTATGATTATTTTGAAAGGGTGAAGAAATGGATAAAAAAACAAAATGTTTCCGACGCTCCGAAGCAGGAGCACGACATTTATAGAGCTCACAAGGTCTATTAGGAAAGTGGAGTATTGTCCCTGGAGAAGCGTGCCAAATTGCTGTACACTGTAGTATGAGCCCTTCTCGAGTGTCGCCCGGGACACGAGAGAGGAAGCTGCAACGAGGAACCAAGACAGGAACAAACTGACACAGCTGTAAATGCTGAGAAAAAAGCAAACGAACGAAAAAAAAAATAATACTAAAAAAAGAACAAAGAAAAAAATAAAAAAAACTTCACAAGGTAATCAAGAAAATGTGAGCCATGAGAAAGAGTCAAACTCACTCTTTACCTCTGAGCTAAAAAGTAACATGGATCCTGGAGTTGGTGAAAAAATGTTTAAAAAACCCCCAAATTAAAATGAAATATATCGAATATACAAAAATATACTTTCCAATATTTTTTACGTCGCCAATCAACTATGTATCAATAATAATAAATATAGCCTGATTAATATTAATATTAGTAAAAAAATAAAAAAATATATTCAATATATCATATATGATATATTTATATTTGATATATTAAATATATTTAAAAAATTTTTTTATTAACACTCATATTAAAAATGCTATATCAAATATAATAAATATATTTCAATCGATATTAATGTTAATAAAAAATACAAAATATATATTCAATGTATCAAACATGATATATGCATTATAATTGATATATTAAATATATTTCTCATTTTTACAAGTTTTTATTAACATTCATATCCTTTGAAATATATTTATTATATTTGATATATTAAAAATGATATATCAAATATAATAAATATATTCAATATATCATATATGATATATTTATATTTGATAAATTAAATATATTTTTTAAATTTTTTTATTAACACTCATATTAAAAATGCTATATCAAATATAATAAATATATTTCAATCGATATTAATGTTAATAAAAAATACAAAATATATATTCAATATATCAAATATGATATATGCATTATATTTGATATATTAAATATGTTTCTCATTTTTACAACTTTTTATTAACATTCATATCCTTTGAAATATATTTATTATATTTGATATATTAAAAATGATATATCAAATATAATAAATATATTTCAATCGATATTAATGTTAATAAAAAATACAAAATATATATTCAATATATCAAACGTGATATATGCATAATATTTGATATATTAAATATATTTCTCATTTTTACAACTTTTTATTAACATTCATATCCTTTGAAATATATTTATTATATTTGATATATTAAAAATGATATATCAAATATAATAAATATATTCAATATATCAAACATGATATCTGTATCATATTTCATATATTAAATATATTTTCCATTTTTACAACTTTTTATTAACATTCATATCCTTCGAAATATATTTATTATATTTGATGTATTAAAAATACTGATTATATTTGATATATAATTTTTTATATATTAAATATATTTTTTTCGTCTGTAAAAAAATTGGTATATGGACAGAAAAAAAATATATTCTCACTTTATGTACTTAATTTATTTGAATGATATTGCCGATAAAATTGATATAATAAAACTGGTCGATTAAATGTAAGGGGGTGAGTTTCTCACATCGGGGATATTACGTTAAACGGATTTCCGGGAAGAGGATTGGTCGACTATGTTTAAATAAGAACAATGCTTTTCCTGAGAATTTCCAATACATCGATTTTTACCTATATATATATATTTAATAGTACATTATATACTTATATATGTACTATAAAACTATATATGCTGTTTTTATTGCCAGTAATACCATTTCACTAGTATTAACACCCCCACCATTAAATTGAACAACACAAAACCACCCCCTCCCTCCTCGAGCACAGGGGATGCTGAATCGAACAATTCAGGAAATAAGATTCATTTCTCTCGTTCAATTGTGAACACGCGTTACCCTATTTATTATCAACCCCTCGAACCTCTCCGACGCCAAATCGATCGCTCCTTTATGTACCTCGCTAAATTGTTTATATCCCATCAATTCTTGACCCTGACTACTTACTCTCACAAAATCGAAAACGAAAAATATATTTACGATTTTTTACTATTATTCCAGGGGTTGAAATGTCGGAATCTTTCCAAGTGTCTAGTTTAATTATTTTTATATCATAATTCGAATTAGTTCGTGGTGTTTTGGTCAAGGATTATTTCTCTTTGAAGTAAAAATGACCGAAGATTTTTTCAAATAAAATAATGAGTATAAAAAAGGGATGATTTTTTTATTTTAATTCGTAAAATGGTTATTCGTATTGCTGGAATATAAAATAGAACAATAAATCGATGGGTTTTGGAAATGTAATAAATATATTATTTTTTAAATGTAAAGTCCTTAAAGAGATTGATTAAAAGATTTTAAATTAATTGTTTTTTATTAATTGACTAAATTGCCGGGATCCTTTCGATTTATTTAAGAGGAAATGTAGCAGTACAGGTGACATTGATAAACAGGACGTAGGAGAGACGAGAAACGAAACCCCGTTGCTTGAGAGGGTTAACAACCCGTAGTAAAACTACCCCATGTCCAGTTCAGTGGACGTGCATTAGTGTCAAGATCCAGAAAATAAAAAATGGCCGTCCCTCGGACACACGATGGATCCTTGAAAAAAAAGAAGTAAATAAAAAAAAAAGTTTTTTTTTCATCCCCCAAACTATCCTTCGTTCGAGGGTTGTTTCTTTTTCGTAGGTTCTAGGGTACTCGGTCTCCTGCGGAACAGCTGGAACTCACCCCACGTCGGACACCACCAAAACCGGATATTATTTCATCCCTGCACAAAACTATTCCCTTCAACCCCCTTGGGATAACAACCGTTGTCAATAAAAAAATACACTATTCCAAAATTCATCAAACACCAATTCGTTATGAGTTCTCAAGGTCAAGAAAATGCAAACGGAGATGAAAAAAAATTCAAAAAAAAACCAATCAAATAATTTCTATCATATTCATAATTTTTTGATCGACCTTCCAACCCTTTAATCCATCACATCTCACTCAAATCCGTCAACCCCTGAATTTACGTAAAGCAGCGATATTTTTTCCACCCTCTCTCAATAGAATTTCAAAAAAGATCTTTCCTCTCAGAACCAACAGTCTTCTCCATTTTTTTCTCTACGTGACACTCAAAAAAAAAAAAAAATTACAAAAATAATGTTTCACGAGCGAGAGAATTGAGAGGGATGCTGTGACAAAATCTGACATGGGGAGAATCTTTTTTTTTTTTTTTCGTGTCTACAAGAGAGGGGTGGGGGTTGATACATCGTAGGGACGTAAAGTGCCATGGGATTTTTTTTTTTTTTTTTTTTTTCAGCAACACTACCGATGTTTGAGACTAGGACGGTGGAGTGGGGGTTGAAGGGATGAAAATGTGAAGGAGGAGTAAAATCGGCTGGACTCGAGAGCGAAGGTCCTTTGATTGATATCGTATACGTGACGTCGCAAACTGCGGTCGTATCTAACGAGAAAATTTGTTATTTTTATCTCGAAACGCGTCTCGTGAACCCGTCCAACAATCCCCGTCTTTCCACTGAAATTCCATCCACGTCTAGAAACTTGGGGGTGGGGGGCATTGATAGTCATTCTACAAACAGTGAAACACCCATCAGTCTGTGTATCAAGGATCGGGAAATAAGGGAGAGTATCGTTGTACGATCATATTATAAGTGCCCCCACCCCTTCGAGCGAGACTCTACCCTTAGAAAAAATATAGGGGTTGAAGTTCGACGAGAAGTTAGGACTCAATATCGTGTCTTTATTTTGTAGAAAAAAGCAGTTACTAAATTTAGTGACGACTATTAGTGACGAGTTTTAGTGACATCAATTAGTGCCAAACTTAGTAACGACGATGAGTCCGAAATTTTAGTAAAAGCAATAAATGAATATAACGACGTCGATTAGTGACAGCAATTATTGACAAAATGATAATACTTAGTGACAATTTTTATTGTTCTTTCTTTATTTATAGAATTATCGACAATTTGAAGTTACTGTAATTGTTTTTAAACGTTAGTGACGAGTAGAATAATTAGTGACGACGAATTAGTGACAATAATCAAAGAGACTCACTTTGGCGTCTATTAATTCGAATTATCAATAATTATTACTTGTATAAATATGAAAGTCACTAAAATATTTAGTCGTTATCGATATAACAATTAATTCGACGAAAGTCAATTGATTCAAACAGGTCCTTAATAACGGTTTAAAAAAAATGGTAAAAAAAAATTAATAATCTCGAGAGTACTCGTACTCTTTGACATATAAATACATGCAGGATATTTTTCTATTCCCCAGAAATATTGAAAGTAATGGCAGGGGGTTGAAAAGGGGTGGGACGAAAAAAAAGGAATACGGAATGTATTCGAATGTAGGGAGTACGAAAAGTTTTCAGCTGGCGTGTCGAAAAGTTTCTCTCTTACTAGCCTTTTATGCACGTCCAACATGGACCAGCAGGCGCACAGCTTCTCTCATTTGCTTAGAATCTCCGTTGACCTCTATGTGGATTAATAAAAGCGACAAAAGAGAGGGAGGGAAATGGGAGAAAATTTTCTACAATTTTTTTCATCCACTCGATCGTATCTCAAAGGCAATTAATTGATTATAAGTTATTTGGAACTGACAAGAAATCCTGCTTGCAATAATTATCATAATTTTTTTCCCATAAAAACAAGATGGCTGCTTCCCCAGTCAGAAATAAGGGATGAAAAATTAAATGGATACTGAAAATACATTATTGAGAAACAATTAAATAATCGAAAATCATTTCTAACTGGAGAAATAATTGTTATCATCGTTTCTTAACAATAAAATAATTTGACAACCATTTCTATTCGCCTCGGACGATAATTATCGAAATCAAATAAGGAGAAACGTGAAATCAATCGATTTTCATCAAACCGTTTACAAAACTTATTCGTATGTAGTAAAACGACTCTGAGTATCGTACAATTTGTTTCGAAATATTGTCTACGCGTTTCAATGGATAAATAGAACAATTGCGTCACGTGGTACGAACAATGCTTCAACGGTTTCGTTGCAATCGATACACGCTTCAGTAGTCTTATTCAAAAGCTCTCTTGTGCTTTTATCCATACAGACATATGTATATATATTTATATATATATGTGTGTATTTTATATTATGAAATAATTTATCGTTCCTTGATGAATTTGACGGATGTATTTATAAGTATGGGCTAAATGATTATGCACAATGGCAAACTTCCTTCTGTACTCTATGTTGTTTCATTGTACTTGAGACTGAATTCCAAAATGCATTTTATTTCAAATGTAAAATACGAAAAAATTAATCGATAATAAAGAACGATTGAAAATTAATTCGACAGATTTATTTTCATCACAATTTCATTGTACAACAATTTTTTTTCTACACAAACAATAACAATCAATCGATGATTAAATTGATAAATAATCGTTATGATTTGTGTAGAATAAAATCACGATTAATTTATTTTGAACCAATTAATATTCTAACGTTTTTTTTTAATTGAATTAATATTCATTTTATAATTAATTGTGTAAAAAATTCAGACGCTTTTTATTGTTTGAGCAAATAGTGTTTTATGGGGAAAATACAAAATGATGGTTGAGGAACAATTAGGTAGGATGACGTTTGATCACGGAGACGTAACCTGGGCTGTGCTAACAAGTTTCAGTCGAAAGCCCAATGGAGCACGTCCATCCCCATCGGTACATATTCACGTAAGCGTCACATTGATTGATCCGTAGACTCGATAAACTGACCGAGGCAACACGCGTTGATTTTCAAACCTCCCGCCACACAGTGGCAGCATGCAAGCTTGGCAAGTGATTACCAGTGTGAAAATGATTGTCGACAAGCGATTCGAACAGGATAATCGAATTACGTAGATCATCGTCATCATCCACTTCGAAATTGTTCAATGATTGTGATTACAACGTTTTATTTTCGTGGTGCGTTTAACCTCTAACTTGCATCATTTAATAATACTGGCTATTTCAACGTCAACATAGTCCGTCATTTTGTAGCTGAATTACAATGTAAACAAAATGGCGGCTCCAAATTTCCAAGTAGATAGATCGGGTTTTAATCACATGAGAAAATACTGATCTATATGAAACAGAGTTCCGGAAGAAATTCCCAACGAAATGGAAGCTGAAAGTTGACCGCCATTTTGTAGCTGAATCACAAGGCATACAAAATGGCGGTTCCAAATTTCCAACCAGGTAAATCGGGTTTTAATCGTATGAGAAGATACTAGTAGGCACGGAAGAGAGTGCGAAAAGAATTTTCCATCGAAATGGGAACTAAAAATAGGCTGCCATTTTGTGGCTGAATCACAAAGCATACAAAATGGCGGTTTTAAATATTCAACCAGATGAATCGTGTTTTAATCACAGAGAACATACTCATAAATATGGAAAAGAGTGTAGGAAGAAATTCCCAACGTAATGGAAGCTTGACCTTGAAAATAGCTTCTCCTAAAAATCCAAGATGGCGACTTCAACATGACAAGCTAAAGAATCGGTTGATTTTGGAGAAAATTGATATCTGGGGGTTTCCAAGCTCGCTGATTTCGAATTTGAGTTAAAAAATTTGGAAGTTTAAAGTGGCGAGTTCGCTCCAAATGATAAAAAAATAAATAATCGGATTATCAGATGAGTTCTAGCGGAAAAGGTTGAAAAAATTATAGTAAAAAATGAACAAGATAAAAACTAGTACCTTCCGGTTGTTCTACCGCGTATTATGATATAACGCGTGAGAAACGACCGGATGTATTCCAACGAGCCAAGTACACACAAAAAGATGGATGTAACGAGAGATAAAAATGGGAAAAAGAAAAGAGGTAATGTTTTCTGTGTAGAATGTACTGAATGAGTGAGTGCAAAGTATACAGAACAAAAAAAAAGGTTTTGTACCGTACCTATTACCTACGACACTGTATCGTCGTTGTCGTCGCTGTAGGTGGCGCCACGTGCGTTCTCAGTGGAACAAGTTCGTGACAAAACGGTAACGAGGAACCAATCGCCTCGGGTACCGATATATACATACTTCTGTATACATTTACTTGAAGCTATATATAAATATGTACTACTGGGTCTTGTAACATGTTCGCTAAGAATTTTATCAAGTTTTTTTCGCTCCAGCTTGTTAACAACTACGTGTACCATACACAAAATGACACCCTTTTTACACCCTTAACTTTCACCCTACTTTTGCCTAAAATTAAACAGTGCTTAAAACCAAAATTCTGATCCTTATTTAAACTTGAATTTAAGAGTCTTTTTAAACTGATTTTATCCTCGATTTAGCCCAATTTCAACCTCCCTTTAGCTTCGAATTCAACCCTATTTAAAATCGCTTTTAAGGGTAACTCCAGCCGTTTTTTTTTTTGAAAAAAATTCTATCAAATATTTACTAAACGTAACTCAAAAAAAGCACTTGATCCAAAAATCTAAAAAATAATATTACCGTTAATGGACTAGGCAAAAAATAAAAAAGCGTGAAGTGAGAGTAAGAATAATTTAAAAAAAAGGGAAAGGGGTAAATAACAGGGCTTTTTTTTTTGTTCTTGCATACGAAAATCACGAGGCCGAACCCGAAGAGCTTCACCTTCTGATATTGATCCGTCCTACACACGGGGAGATAGAAAAGCCCCGAGTGCTCGATCGAGCTTTCCTTTCCTTCTTTTCCTACTTCGCTCTTTTCTCTTTTCACAATATCCCATCCTTCTCCCCTTCCCTTCAAGCCCCCGCGCCGCTCATCCCTTCCAACAACTCGATCCTCCCCTTCGCCCTTTTCCTTCCTCTCGAACATCTCGTACTTTTTCTTCCCTTTGCAAAAGTCTCTCTCTCTCTCTCTCTCTCTCTCTCTCTCTTTCTCTCTCTTGCTTAAGCCCTGTGTATACAAGCAGAATATATCTATATATTTATTTATCGATATATATATATGGGACTTTCCGTGCCAATCCACCTTATCAATTATTATGTCATTTTTTTCGAACTTTTTTTAAGTACTTTACAAATATTCCCAAGATACTGTGGATTTAAAAATATTTATAGGTGCTCAAAATTGTATTTCGACATTAATGCGTCAATTTTTTTGTTTTTTTTTCTTTTTCGAAATTTTGATTATTCTAATTTTTTTATTTTCAGTTCGATCTTTAAAAAGAAATTTTTTTGTGAATAAATTTGTAATTTTTCTTCTTTGCTGGTATATAAAAATAAATAATTGTATGAAAATGATTTAATGAAGAAAAAATAGATTTTTGCCTCGAAACGGAACGCTCCATATGTATATATCGAATTTTCTTCCTCAGCGACGATCCCTTTCGTTCTTGCTTGAAAATCCACAACGTCAAAGTTCTCCCCATCCCGATTTATCGAGACCCCTTCGCCTTCCTCCCCCGGGCAAGCCCTCCTCTCTTCTTTCTTTCGTTTCTAGTCTCTCATACAAGTATTGCGATCTCTTTTACCTTTTTTTTTTTTGGTTCTTCGTCTTATTCTACTTTTTCCACTCGCACAAGAGCATTAGAGAAGAGGCGATTTTTTTTTCTCAGCTACTGCTTACTGGACTCGAAAGTCTGCTGATATTTTTTTATTAATAAATAAACTTTTACCAATTTTTATATTGTTATCAAAATAAAAATGATTCTCGAGTTGAAAATACACTTTTTCACATTTTTTCGAGACAAAAATGATTTTCTTAGATCAGCGGAAGACTGGGCAATGACGATAAGCGAAAAGAGGATGTCCCGAAAGGCGAATAAGCGACAGAAAAAGTTAAGCCCTTTCTGATCCTTGTTGAATTTTTATTTTTTTGTTTGTTTTTACGTTGTTGCTTTGTTTTTTTTCTCTTTGGTGATCTTCAGTCGAGGAAACGCGAAAAGTACGAATTCCCGTTGGTCCTCAACGCCGTAAGCTCATAAATCAAGGATGCGTCGGGGGTAAACTTAACGTCCAAAGGGGTGGGTCAAGAGAGGGTTGGGTAAAAAAAGTGGGGCTAAAGTTTGACGTTAATCCGAGGCGAAGACCGTGGAAAAGTTGCGTCTCGTATCACTCCTTTCTAATGCCTTCTTTTCTCTTTCCCTTTCTCTTTCTCTGTCTTTCTTTACTTCGGGCATGTCTGACTATTAAAGCTTTTACTACTGGCACGAAAAGATATCCCAAAAGACTCGCTCGTCCAGCAATAATCCTATCGCCTGGCCAATGCAATTGGGCTTATCATTTTTTTCCCTTTTACCCCTGAACCCTTGCTTTTCATCTTTGAATTTATTAATCGGGCGTGGCTATAATTAACAAGATTATTTTGATTTTTTTTTTTTTCATCAAAAAAACTCATAATTATTTTTTTTATAATTGATTGACTTGTGTGATTATCGGCTGAAAAGTATGCTCTTTTTTTGCTAAATTTTACGAGTTGTTTCTTTTTTTTTCTTTGATTAGTCCAACAAAATAATTACTAATTATTTTAACTAAAATTGGTCGAGCAATCGAGTCTACTTGGGTGCCAATATTTAATTGAGTTTATCATGAAATAATGCAATTATCATACAAATGAAATTATCCATAATTAGACCAATTAAATTGGTAATTATCGAACGATAATATAATTGTTTTGTAATGAATTAAATTTATTGAGTGGCGAGAAAAAAAAAGGTTCGAGAGCTATTTTCACACGATGCTTTTTTATTGTGACGAATGATACTTTGATATTCGACGTGGATGATTTGAAAAATTAATTAAATAAGTCGTCGAGTACTGAGAAAGAGGTCGACTTTGTCACTTGTATAAATATATGTGTATGTATAGATATATTACGAGACGGGACGAGGCTGGGTAAGAAATTAAGGCGTTTCCCCTTTGGAACCCTCGTCCGGGTTATCGAGAGAAAAAGAGTGAGATAGAATAAGAGAGAGAGAGAGAGAGAGAGAGAGAGAGAGAGAGAGAGAGACGACTATCGATCTCTCGTACGTACGAGGGACAAGAAGAAAAAGCCAAGTGTATCCCTCGAGCACGCCTACGAATATAAAACCCTGAGACACACGCTCATCCTCGTAAATCTTTGGAAACAGGTAAAAAAAAACAGAAAAAAGTAAAAAAAAGAGCGTCTAAAGAAAATTAAAAAACACCCTCTTTGTTCTTAACGATTTTCACTCCAATTCAAATATTTGAAAGCGAATAAAAAAAATAAACAAAACGTGTGAACATTTTTCAATCGGAGATTAATTAAAGTTTTCAAATTTATTTATTTTATTTTGATTATTAATTTTTTTATAATTATTATTATTAGTTTTTTTTAAATTTTATTTAAATGATTTTATAAGCGTAAGAAAAAGAAACGAAAAAATAATTTCTCAAGTACTGGCCAGTTACTGGCTGAGATCTATGGAACGAGAGAGCAGACTTGGATCGTGAGAGAATGAAAAATCGATTAGCCGCTCGAGTGAAATCGACGAACAAACAGAATAGCATGCAGGCGAGTGCATTCGTGCGTCCAAGATCCGGGCTTTTTTTTTTTTTATTGCCCTGTTGGGAATAAAACAGGGGAAAGAGGGAGATCGAAAACAGGAAGGAAGAAATCGAGGGTAAAAAAGCGAGGCAATGATATTCAAACGTTTTACTTGCCAGTTGAACATTCCTCGAAATTTAAATGATTTTTTCCCATAGTTTCATCATTTTTAACGCGATAATCATTTCATTTGATTTTATTATCAGCATAAATAATTTGGCAAAATGTTAACTAATTTATTCTTCGTTTTATCACTAATCTCATTGTGATTATTATTCATTTTTTTCTGAAATATGAAATTGATAAAAATTACTGTAATTTTGTTGAATACTCAATCATGTTTTTAATGCAGCACGAGCAGCTATTTTTTTTAACTAACAAAAGTACGAAGGGGTTGACGATGAGCAATAATAAATCAGAGGGAAAAAAGGACTCGTGTCCGAGGTCGAAAATCCCAACGGGGTAGACGAGAAGGAAGACCGAATGTGAGGAAAAGTTTGGTGAAAAACAAACAAGCAGTGGAGTCCATTACATTTTTATGCAGGGGATAGTTGGGAACGGGGGAGGGGGGTTGTATTTGAAAAAGGATTCTAGGGATTGCAATTTCGTTGCATTTTTTCCAGGCCCCCTGGAAGAAAGGAGTGGGGATTCAAGATATTTTATTCTTTCATTTTTCTCTGGCGTATTTTTCATCCCTCGATTGCACGAAGCCTCTTTCCAACCCTTCGCCATTTCGCGGAGTCACCCGAGACATCGATAAAATATAAGGGATGAATGTACACTTTCCTCCTACCCCCGCCGCCCTCGCGAGACGAAAAAAGCTTACGCACACAGACGCGTAAGAATATTTCCTGTGCAATGACAACCCTCAAGGAATTTTCAACCCTCGAATACCCCCGAACGAAGAAATAGCAAATAGGTAAAAAAAATAAATGGAGCAAGAATCTCGAGATTTTTTTTTGCTTCCACTTCGCTTTTTCTTATTCTTACTTTTTATTTTATTTTATATATTTTTTTCAACCCTCATTGCTACCGGAGAATTCGCTGGAAATTGGAGCGTCTTCCTTGTCGGCTTTAGCATTGCAATAATAACGAAACACACCCCCGCACAGACGGCAAGGGGGTGGAATTATGGCGAAGATGATAAAAAGTGTACAGGTCGAAATTGTCCTCGAGCTCGATGTCTTCGCCCCCTCTCCCGGACTCTATTAACTCCATCCCTCATTGAACGCCATATTTGTTTTGTTTATTTTTTTTTTCGAGGGTTAAGGAGTCGTAAAAAAAATGGGAAATGGAGAAGCGGAGAAGAATGAAAACGAGTGGACATCCCTCGGCTCGAAGGGTCCTTCACGAATTGTCATACACTTGGGGGATGAAAGTGGATGGAAAAAATGGCACTGATTTTGCTTTTGAGGGATTTGATTCGAAATCGAATATGGTTTCAAAGACATTGCGACTTTTTTTGGTTTTTTTTTAAGGACCCATTGCCATTTCAACCCCTTGAAGTTTCCACCCCTCGTTGAGGGTCGAGTAGTATTTTCTTCCCTATTTTTATCTTTCTATGATTTCTCTATACACCCTTATGTTAAAAGGATTGCCTGATTTTTTGGGGGATGAAAAATGAAACGGTCGTAAATAAATAAATGAATTGTGGGTAGGCAGACGGAGTCTCGACAAGTTGGGGAATGTTTACACACTCGTAAAATCGCTTCAGTTCGACCACAGACAACCCCCGATAGTCTTGTGGTATTTTTCAGCAAGGAGTCCTGTACTACAATTATTTCGTGGGCTCCTCGGACAAACCGTCCCAGGGGGTTGTCTACAGCTCGATCTCAACTGCACAACCAACCCCCGTTTACAATTCCCTCGTGGCGATGCCTCATTCGCACCCTCGACACCGTTAAAAACGTTTTTATCGATCGAACTGACTTTTTCCCTCGGCCCGAGCAAATCAACTCTCTTCCCTTATGCATTTTTGACTCTTTGACGAGTAAGACTAGTTTAAGCAGGAAATCAACTATAACTAATAAGAAAAACGACTCCTGAGTCTGGAAATACACCTGGAAGCTCAAGGTCAAACCTTGTGGACGTGGGAAAGACCCTTAAGGACAAACGAAATCGCTCTGACCTGGCCTCAAGGTCATTTGAATATCGTTAAGATTTAAGAACGAAAACATAAGGACAAAAAATATTTATTTCGACAATAGTATCATTTTTATTAAATCACAATTTCCACGTCAACTTGTGGTTCCAATATCTTCGCACCCTCCAACAACCCCAGCCGGTAACCCGATCGGGAAAATCTTTTAATGCCATAAATTTCGCCTAGTTTATTGGCTAAATAGTCGTGGCTAGATTTTTATTAGACACTGGGGGTGGGTGGTCGTAGCTCGGGTTCTAAGGATTCCTCGAGATTGTACACACGAATAAGTGAATGTACGAGCTTTGGGGGTAGTTTTAAGTGTCCAGTTGGGCTTGTATTTTACTTTTATACGGATAATACACCAAACGACAAACCCTTGTAAACCCTCCTTTTCTTACGTCCATCTTTTATTCTTTTATTACAACCCCCTACCCCTAAATCCGTTCTTTGCTCTTTGCCATCGTTCTTAATTCATTCCCCAGCGCAATATGCAGCTTGCAAAATATTCTGAGGGCTTCAGCTTGCATCTAAGCCATTTTCAAATCGATATATGTCTTCCTGAGAAATTTATTTACACTATTCCCTTATTTATTAATTCAGAATGGACCAAAAAAATTTTCAAAATTTATGAGTAGATAAATTACGAAATTCTGAATAGAAAAGTTCCTAGACATTTATTTCTCCAACGTACCGTTAACGAAATATTAATTAATTACTGCTAATCAATTGTTTTTGAAATAAATCGAAAAGTTCATCCCTCTTCATTCTACAGTTGGATCGAGGCAATGAGAAAAATAAATAAAAAAAAAAAACGTACACGTGTACACTAGACTACTTTTATACGATTCCGGTACATCGAGACTGAGATGGACCATTTGTCTTGGCACGTGAGTGACTTGGAGAGCGTCCTAGAAGCGTGCAAGTAGTGACGATCCGTATTTGATCAGACAAGGAGCCAGAGAGAGAGAGAGCGAAATAAAACGAAGAGCGAGCCAAAAGTGGTGCTGGCTAGCTCGAATATCTATGAATGCCAATAGTCAGTTCCCCGAGGAATAACAACAATAAAATTGTTATTTTTGTAGGAAAGAATTCACTGCGTCAATCCTTTGTAGTATTAAGATTGAAAAAAATAGTTATGATATTATTTTTCGATATTTTCTTCAACGAGTGATAAATGATGTGATCGCCCTCATTTATGAGCGTTAAACCTGCCTGAGCAGTACGTATAAAATCCGATAAACGTGAGACGAGGAAAAAAAATATATATCGTGAGAAAAGGTTCGCTATATGTCGTCATTTTAACACGTTTTTTTCAACCATTTTGGGTTTACGAGAGGATTAATTCGACTTGTTACTCTCCATCGCAGAACGATGACAAACTAGCCTCGATTTTTTAGCTTCGCAAAATTCGGTCACTGGAATTTTCTCACATCGCTATCTCAAGACAGGGAAATAAAAATTTCATGGTCCCGTCGAGGGGAAAGAGAGAGAAGATTTCTATTTGAAGGGAAATAGCGAAGTAGTATCGACCTGTGCATATTTAAAACGTTATTTCGATCAAAGCAATGCTCGTCAGGCATCGACAGGGTTTATTTTAAAACAAATATATCTGTCAGCGTTATTATTATAAATGTGACCTTGAAATGAGGTCAAAAGTCTCCCCGTTAATTAAAATGACACAAAAAACCTTGAACAGTTGATAAATGACACCAAGATCATTTAGCGATCGTTTAAAGGTCATTCAACGGGGTAAATGACATCTGTCGGCGTTATTATTATAAATTTGAGCTTGAAATGAGGTGAAAAGTCTCCCCGTTAATTAAAATGACACAAAAAACCTCGGACAGTTGATAAATGACACCAAGATCATTTAGCGGTCGTTTAAAGGTCATTCAACGGGGTAAATGACATGTAATTAGAATAACGTGGGAAGAAAAAGCTTTGATCCCCCAAGGGCGGATGGTAAATGTCACAAAGGTCGTTTAAAGGTCATTTGGAGATGATTTAAGTGTGTTAATTGACACGTGATAATTACCTTGCAGTGGGTGCAGTTGTGGATGACCGAGTAGGACTGGCCGCAGTCGTAGCGAGCCAGGACCTCCTCGAACTCGCAGTGTAGTCTCGCGGCAAGTGCATCAACGACAAGTAGCTTGTCCAATGCGTCGGAGCATTTAGGACCGCCGTTCAAGACGTCCTCGAGGGGGCCGCCCTTGCCCGGTGCGAGGGCGTTAACAACCGCGCGCTCGCAACAATGACGCAAACGCAAAGCACTCAAGTACCAATACCGATTCTCCCGGGTATTTGAAAAACTTAACGAACTGCCACGACCGAAATTATCCCGGCAGATGTCCCTTTTGTGGGACGCCTCGAGGTAAAAAAGGCACTGTACCGGAGCCGCATTAACGGTCTCCTCCGTCCTCTTGTTCTTCCGGTCATCGTCTTTTATTTTATTGGCGGATTTATTGGTGGTGGTCGTGCCAGCCGGCCTCCATCTTGAACCACCAGCCCCACTTTTAGCCCTCTCGTTAATACCAAACATCTCGATAACCTCGCCGAATGCCCTGTTTGAGTCAGCCTGATTGTTGCTCGAGCACCTTAAAGGACAGCTCTTTGGTACTTCGGGAGGACCACAGCTACCCTGAAGATCAGCCGGAGCTGGACCCGCCAGATCGCAAGCCGATAACCAAGGATTTATCTGATTAATCTCCCAGGTGTATTCGTTGTAGGGATGCGGCATATCATCATCGATAACGCCGTCTCGTCGCATCTGATGATTACTTTGATGCTGCGAGGACGAATTACGGGCCGTAAAATTATCGCCATGGGTGAGGGGGGACTTTTGTGCGAATGCCGAGGCAACCGGTCCGGAAGAATCGGTCGAGCAGAGTATCGGTAAAGCCAAGAGATATAACACCAATAACAGGCCGTAACTCCTAACACCCCATTTACGACAAGAGCCCTTTTCACTTCTGAACAATTCGCCGCTAATACCACTTGACAATATTCTTTCTTCCTTATTACAGCCTTCAAACTTCTTTCTGGACTCTTCCATCTTCGTCTTCTCCCTGTAAGGGCTAGACCACTTTCCTCCTCCCCCTTCGCGCCCTCTTCCTCCTCCTCCTCCTCCACTTCCTCTCCTTCTTCTCTTCTTCCTTCGGCGTTTTCGGTTTCTCTCCACAATTGGCTCTCCTGACCGGGCAGTGTTATCGTTTCTAGCTCCTCCATCTTTCTCTCCCAGTTTATTAAGCAACCTTTCATCAATGTCATCAACCTCTTCCTCATCCTCATCTTCATCATCGTTACAGTCGTCCTTATAATCGTCATCGTCATCGTCAACATCCACATCCCTCCAACTCTTTTCCAGCCTTCTTCTCTTGCTGTCAGACCATTTTCTGCGTCGACGTCTTCTCGGCTTTTTCCACTTTTCCCGATCGTCCGAACTCCCACAAGTCCGACAATCGTAATCCACTGAAATCTCATTGACACTAGGATATTCCGATTTTTTATTGGAAACAAAGCTGTGTTTCGTACTACCAGCTGTCGCGCAACCGTTTGCGAAGAAGCATCTGCCATGACAGACGATCGCAAATAACCTGCCACCCGGTACGTCCAAGCACGCGTTCGTCTCGACGATCCTCCGATCGTCCTCATCTTCGTCTCCGTCTTTAAAGGCAGTGTTATCAAGCACGTTCTCTCTTTCGTACTCCGGAGTCCTTTCGCGACATCCGAATCTCGTAATCCTCTTATAATCATCCTCAGGGATTGGAAATTCAGGATCGAAGGAAATTGAACGTAGGCCCAGGACTTTTTTAATGTCATCCGTTCTCCGGTGGTTCGTTCTAGGTGACCTTGTCGAATTAAGAGAATTGGTGTCGTCCTGATGTCCAAGTTTTTCCGTCGGAACCTCAAGGCTAATTCGGTTTTCCATCGACTGGGGACCCGGGACCGGTGACGGGTGATGGTACTCGCGTGATTCAACGCGAAAGGCAGTGTTGCGAACGAGTCCGGCCGAGGACTCAAGGTCTTTGGCATCAGGGAGGTCACGCCGATCGAGGTGGATCGTATTGTTGAAGGAAAGACGATTGATCTTCTCGTCGTTATTGTATTCGTCGAAGAATCCTGAATCCACGGTTGTTTCAAGATCATCGCTGAATCTTGACACATCCTGAGACGTGGAGGACCTAGGAAGTTGAAACAAAGTTGGTGTCTCGGTCCTCGGTTCGATGGGAACGAGGCAGCAACGTTTGCCACGTTGATACTTGGTAGCGGAAGCTGTTGATGAGGTATGACGTTGTTCGTGGCACAAGAACCTCGTCTGGTGCACTTGATGTCGACAATAAGGTCGGTTTCGTAGCGGGCATCGTTGTAACCTCCAGTAAGAGGATCGCAAAGGACTTGGGCCTGATTTCGGCGTCTTCGTTTTCTGGAGTGGCCTCTTCGTGGATGGTGAGCCCGCCGTGAATGGTTCCTCCTCGTGTCGCATCGGCTTGATTTGTTGGTCAATACTAGCGTCCCCACGACCTCGTCGACGCTCTCTCGCCAGGAGCGTCGACTTCCTTCGTTCTCCTCTCTTTCTCCTCGTCTCCACCAATTTTTCGATCTTTCTGCCCGGAGGAAATGAGGACCACGGGTTTCCCCGTGATTCCGGAGGATTGTCGTCGACAATTCCGTTGTAATATCTCCTCGTCGGCCAAGTGGCAACTCCGAGACGACGCGGTTTCGACAGTGTAAGCGTCCTGCTCGTTTTGGGAGCGACGGAGGACGCGGCCTCGGCAAGGACTCGAGTTCGCGTGCTCCGCGCCGCAGGAAGTCCAGCATCGCTGCCACGAAGCTCTGAGCCTTCCCTCGGTTCTTTCTCGTCCTCTTCTTGTTCGGCTTCCTCGCTTCGGCAAACAACAGCTCCGGGTTCGATGTTGATCCCACGTGGACTTCGATCTGCAGTGTTTCTTTGTTCTCCAAGTTGATGACAAGTTTGAAGATATCTTCGACGATTCCACGTAATCCCCGATGATGATTGACGGACTCGCCAATGATGACGAAACCGAGACCTTGTGTAAACGCCAACAATGGATGAAGGTCGAATCGTAAGAACCCTGCATTCGTCCTTTTGACGGATTCCAATAACACGATTTTCTTCTCCACTGCTTATAATCGATCCCGATGATGAGGAGGTCCTGTTCGAATACTTCAAAAAACAAATGGCCACCAACGACCACGATCTCGTTGTTGACTTGTTCCTGGTCCAACCCGGCGAGTAAAGAGACGATTTTAACGTTAACGATGATTCTTGTTCCTTTTGTTGTTGTTGGTGTTGTGGTTGCTGTTGTTGTTGTTGTTGCTGCTGCTGCTGCTGCTGCTGCTGCTGCTGCTGCTGGTCGCCCGACTCGCCCGCCGGCGCGTCCCTTCCCGAGGGAGTCAGCCCCGCGTGTACTCGTCCCGGGCCGTTTGGCCAGGAACCTGATGGTATCGGTGCCTGTCCGGCGGTCGCGTCGGCTTTCCGGTTTCGCGGGGCGGCTACTAGTTCCCCTGGGTCTGTAACAGGCCCCTGGAAACCTGAATAGGTGTAATATGGACCAGCCTCGTTTCTCGATATCTCGGCTTTTCGCCAAGCGGGGTATACCGAGGCGTGAGTACCGTGGCCGAAAAGTCCAGCGCGAATTCCAACGGTCCACGAGAACGCGAAGTTTCTGGGATGAGAATCCTCTTTTTGGCTGGTGCCTCCTCTTCTTTTTTTCCCGTCGTCGTTTCTTCTCCTCTCCGGGCCAGACGTCGGAGAGGCCCTTGCACCTGGTGTACAAAATGCTTTTGGTCTGCGTCCTCCCTGACCGTCGTACCCTTCTTCGTAGATACCTTTCCAACAGGTGAACCTGACGAGCCACCTTCTCTTTCTTCCAGGCCGTACTTTTCCTCCTCCCGCTTGGAGCGAGGGTATGGGATTTCTGGTTCCCCTTCTGGTCCGCAGCTCTCGTTTCCTTCTTCGAGCGCTGACCTCCTGCTGAACTCGCCGCGATAAATGTCGACGCCGAACCCCTGATACTCGAACAAATCGACAACAGCCTTATTATCTTTTTCCCTTCCCTGATGATAGCTGTTGAGTGATTCAGTTTCGAGATCACGTCCCTCCTCCCGATAATGGTGGTTACTTTGTTGTTGTTCTTCCACCCGCTCCCTACGATGATGATGACTACGAGTATGAAGTTGCTTTGACGGGTGCAGATGACGTTGTTGGGGTCGCAGCAATACACCCTGACGAGTCTCGTTGCGAGCTCCCAGCAGACCTCCAGGGCACCGTGGGTCATGCTGCATGCTGAACGCGCGCCTCCGATGCCCGCTCTAACTTCGCTGCAGGCACGTCCGCGGATCACGGTCGGCCCTGCAGCTTAACCACCCTTTTCCAATTCCCAATTGTGATCTCAATAATTTAGAATCACCCCAGTTTTCTTTCCCGGTAGGTTGTTCTCACAACGTTCTGTAACTCGCCAACCAACCAAACTTTTCACGAGGATAGCCCCGTCGATGACATCTCGTGTCCACAAACCCATGGACGCATCACCCTTCCGTGGCTACTTCAATCCCAATCCCATTTACGAAGGCACTGAACGAACATAGCCTTCGTCCGATGAGTTTATCCTGATCCAGAAGAGATTCCTCACGCACTAAATCCTCCGAATGAAAAAAAAAAAACAATAAAAACAAAAAAAAAAAACAAAAACAAAAACACAAACCAAAACACCGCACTTAACCCCGTGTCATCCTGTACTTTCGTTTCGATCCTTTTACGAAACCCACCAACATTCAATCGTTAACACAAATTCTTGAACACTTAAATTTAACTTGGTTCATCATCATCCGGTACACAAACATCCCCCGTGGGCACAGTTTCACACATTTATATAAACACACACCCTACGTGTACATTCTCGAGTGTATATATTTCTGTAAGGAAGCGATATTAATGAGGATAAGAAAGCGCGAAGGAAGGACAGCGGGTGTCCCTCCGTACATACGAAGTCAGCCGTGCGCCGGCGGCGCAAACGTCGACCAACAAGAGGAAGAGGAACCTGGAGGAGGAGGAGGAGGAGGAGGATGAGAAGGAAGAAGGAGAGAGAAGGACGACGACGTGCGCCACCACCGCACTGCTCACCGACACTGTGTGCAGAAGAGCAACGCGCGCGCGCCTCTCCCCGGTCCCAACTTTACAGATGGACCCCCGACGCGGATGAAGCACCAGAGGGTGAGAACCCAACAGCACCAGACTCCGCAGCACCGCTAGTCCTCACCCTTCACCACCACCTTCTAATACCACTACCAACGAACCCACTGCTACCACCAACACTACCAATCAGGTAGCCTCCTCATCATCATCATCACTAGCAATCAAAAAAAAAAACAAAAAAAGAAGAAGAAAAAACAAAACGATCACTATCCAACTTCACTATTCCC
>OZ022424.1:16260745-16415805 GCA_963989365.1 Rhimphoctona megacephalus
TTGCTACGAAGGCGCAGCGAGATGTGGCGCGGGTTGGTAAAGGCAAAAAAAGACTTTTTGCTTGTTGGATCGTTGAGGGAGGTGGAGGTGGTTTGTTGGAAGGAAAGGAGGCTAAAGGAATGAGGTGAAGTTGGAAACGGCATTGTGCCGTCACGTGCAGCCACTCGCCACGGCAACGGGAACGTTAGCCTAGTAGAGGAGAGTATTCTCCGTCGTCCTTCTTCCTCTTTGGGTGGCAACCCCTTCCAACCCCCTTGTTTCGTTCCTTTTCTCTCTCTCTCTCTCTCTCTCTCTTTCTAACTTTTTGCAACGCCATCGACTGTTCACGTTGTTACAATGTGGCTGAAACGAACGTGGCCCTCTGGGCGAGGAAACACGTTGTAAACGGACAGGTATACATGACGAGAGAGATCTTCCCTCTTTATGCCCTTTCTTTCCTTTTCTTTCCACCCCTTCGACGTCTCTCTTTCTCTCTTATTCTCTTGTTCTCTTGCTACAAGATTTCGGAGAAAGCTCGAAAGGCCTGAATGTGGTACTTGCGCACGAATGGGGTTGGCGCGCTTATATTTCTAAATATATTCTTAGGAGACTTAACCCAAGAGGTTGTAAAACCGCCAGTTAACCAACCATCCCTTACCAGCTGGCGATGCAGCTTTGAGAAAAATGAAATTTAACATGTGCCAGTTTAAGAGGTTGAAGTTTGTTTATGTGAACCCAATAGACGAGTTATCCTACATCCTCATCATCTTAAGGTTTCCCCAAGATCATCCAAATGTTGCAACAACCCCTATACACATAAATTAAGGCTCTCTCCTGCACTCGCTAAATAAATAAGCCCTTCGCCCTCTAATTAGGTCATCTCTATCCCGGAGCAACCTTCTTAACATTTTTTCTCATTCCTCCCAACCTAAAGACTCCTCTCTTGGACTCGTTTTGCCGGAAGCTCCCCCAAATCAAGTCTATCGAGGGAGTCAAATTTATCGGGGCTTGGGACGCGCGGGCAGAAGCTCTCGTGCAGAATTGCTGATGTATTTTGGTCATTCGAATGCTGCATTCTCATACTAAAGCTTGCTTCATCATCAAACTCATCCGTTAACCCTCAAGGGAAATGAACCATCCCTTTTTTTCGTCCTGATAACAAAAAAAACCGATTCGGAACGCTTCTCGATTCCATTGAATTCAAAACCTTTTCTCTCTCATCTCGGACCTTCCAAAACCAGTGTAACTATTTACCTATTTTTTCCAAGAGCCTTTTTGAGTCTCCTTTGAAAACAAAAATCTCCTGGTTACGATCCTGACTGGAAACCCTGCCACGAAGGACATAAACAAAAAGAAAATTGTTGTTTCTTTGTATTTAAGGGTGTCATTTTTTTTAATTCGTGTTTTTATCATTATTTAAGAGAATTATTGAAGGATTCACGTTTTTTTGTGGATTTAATGACGAAAAATGTTGCTTAATATTGTAATTGGCTTATAACGATAAGTGCTTTCATTTTGTCACGTCGTAAAGTGTTACCAAGTGACAAAACTACCCTCTCTTGTCTTACGAGAACTCCACTCTAACCGAGGTCGATGAATTGATCGAAGACATCGCCTCATATTGAGAGTAAATTTTTTTTTTTTCTTAACCTATGAAAGCTCACATGTGCATTTTTATTCCGGAAATAAATCGCCGCGTCAGCCCACGTGTAACGTCTGGGAGAGCCTTTTGTTTGATTATTGTACAATAAAAATGTTCCAACCTGCAGTTTGAGGACTTTTCAAAATGGTGAATTCAAGATGGCCGATATAAATTTCGAAAATTTCTCGATTTTTGAAAAAAATTATTTTCGAGACTTTCTCGACTAGTTGATTACGAATTTCAACTCAAATCTGCAATTCAAAATGGCCAATCCAATATGGCCGACGTAACTTTCTAGAATTTAGCGATTTTCGAGAAAATTATATCCTAGAGGTTTCTCGAGTCGCTAAAAACGAATCTGGAGTCAAATTTGCAATTCAAAATGGCGGATCCAAAATGGCTGAGGCAAAATTCGAAAATTTGTCGATTTTCAGTAAAATTAATACTTCTGGGTTTTTGGAGTCACTAAAAACGATTCTGGATTCAGATTTGGAATTCAAGATGGCGGATCCAATATGGCCGACGTAAGTTTCGAAAATTTGCCCTTTTTTCGGGAAAATTCATTTCTAATGGGTTTTTTCAGTCGCTGATTACGAATCTGAACTCAAATTGGCGATTCAAAATGGCGGATTCAATATGGCGGGCAAAAATAAGTAAAAATAGAGGAAAAATCGTAAAAGATTCAAATCAAATGATAAATAATAGTAACAAAAATTGAAAATAATCATATTTTTAATACAATTCAATGAATGATATTGTGCCCTTTTGTTTACGATTGTATATTTATAATATATGTATATATTTAAATGTGTATAATATATTACGTAACTTTGGAAACTTTATTTCTTCATTGTTGCTTATAATTCAGTGTGTCCTGCGTTCAAAGGAATCCTTACAATTTTTGCTGGATAATTTACGTATCAACAATCGTTATTATTTACATTATTATTATTATTATTATTATTATTTTTTTTTTTTTTCAATATGTATCACAGGCTAGATTGCCAACTGAGTGGTGTCAAAAAATTTCTGTAAATTCCTTCATTTTTTTTTTATCTCCAATTTTCGAGTGTTGATAATAGAAAAAAAAAATGTTTTACATTTTCATTCGTTATCGAAAGAGAGAAAAAGAAATTCTCGACTACGTTGATTTCGTTAAATTTCGATAATTTTCATTAAAACTGTCACTTTTTTTCATGATTATTATTTCTTCGAACAGTCGTCGATAGCTACGTCGATATAAAAGAGCGATTAAAAAAAAAAAAAAAAAAAAAAAAGATTTTTTTCGAAATATAAAGCACCAGGGGTCTCGCCGGACCCCTTCGATTTCTTCGCGTCGTCAATCTCGTCTTTATCTTCGAAATAAAACAAATCAGATGGAAAAAAAGTAACGAAAAAAGCTCAAAATAATCGTTGAAAAGAAAAATTCTATCTACTCGTGATATTTTTAATGCATATTGATATTTGCGAATATATATGCAGGTTAAAAATAAGATAACTGACGTACAACCTACGAGAAAGTGTAAAAAAAAAAAAAAATACCAAAAAAAAAACATTCGTCTATTTACAACCGTCGTTGCTGCGATTTTTTTCAAATTTTTATTTCAATTTTCGAAATGGGTAAAGGACAAATTTGGCTAAAGATCAGAGACGGGGATGTAGAAGGGATTGAAAGGATAATAAAGAGAGTAACTCGGATAAAAACAGACCAAGAAATACAGTTAAACTGGAAGAAAATAGATGATTCTAGATACTGTCGTGAGTATTAAACTTGAAAAGGAAAAATAAGAATGGAAGTGTACCGGGAGAGAGACATGACTTGAGAGGAGAAGCGAAAGAAGCGTGGGCAAGGACGAGATGTGGAAATGTATCCTAGCGGATCCGGCAATCCTCAACGACCGAAATTTTGGTCGAAAAATTAAACGAATCGTTCGAAAACGATCGTTTAGGGTCGTTTACGGCGAATTAGAAACAAATTTGGTCATTGACGGTTGTCGGATTCGTTAGGGTAGATAGGGAAAAATGCAAAGGCTTTAAGTGGAAAGTAAATGTAGAATGTGCGGACGAAAAATGTAAATAAAGAGTGCGAGTTAGTGAATATGGACTAGATAAGGAAAAAACTGTAAAAAAAAGAAAAAAGGGGAAAGAATGTAAAATGGGGGGGGAGGGGGAGGGGACTGTGTAAAAGCCAGCAAAGGCATATCCGGAAATAAACTAACTATAACTATTTCAATTTTCGAAAGAATATAAAAAAAAATTAATTTCGTCAATTCCCGTAAATCTCCTGAAGAGCAGAAGTTCGCAAATTTCGAGCCAAAAATGATGAGTTACGTCGTCGAAAAAGTGCAGTCAACGATTGAGAGAAAAAAAAAACAGCGCGCTCCCGATGTGATACAAAAATTCGGCTATCTTCGTTACCGACTGTTGGTAAAAGGGCTAAATTCTTCTTTTTATCCCCTTAAAATGGACCGGGGAGCTTTTTTTGTTTTATCAAGCGCAATTCAAGCGATCGGCACATTCGTTTCCTCCTCGGGGCCGGGGGCCGTCGTCGAGGTCAATTGTTCGCTCAAGGTCGCCGAAATCGCGCTGTGCCAAGAATTGTGCGAGGGCGCTACGTGGACAATCGCCGCTGGGAATTCCTCCGTCTCGCCGTACACGTTGACCGTGTGAGGCTTTGTACTGCTTGCGGAACGTTCTAGAATGGGTGGTTCACCTTAAAAAAAAAAAACATTTTTCTATAATTCATGAATTAATTAAGAAATTAATCATTTTTTTGCAACGATAATAACTCGAAACTCTGAAGCAAAGCCGGAGAAAAAACTCTCCACAAAATTTCAGCCCGATCGGAGCAAAAAAAGCGTAGGAATTATCGTCAAAGGGAACAAAGCTCGCTCCGTCGGTAAGTTACCGATTTATATGAATTTTCTTCACTTTTCTGTCGTTACCGTTAATGCTATGAGTGTCAGATATGAGAAAAAGTCCAGCACCCGAAGTCTCGCCGACTCGTGAGCTTCCACTTTCCGTAATTGAAACTCCGGACGAATCGCTGCTTCCAGCGTTGCTCGTGCTACTGTTGCCGCTGTTACTTGACGCGTTCGAACTTCGGCGATGATTTCTTCGAGATCTCTCGCTCCTGGTGAAGGGATTCTCACGCTGCGGAGCGAATGTTCCACCTTGTGTGCCTTTTGACAGCAAAAAATGGTCATTCAACCAGCTCGGTCGGTAAAACAGATGAAACTCACTTTTTCAAAGGTTTTTTAAGTGTTTATCGTTTTTTTTTTTCAATGCACACCTTGATGACCGTCCCGGATCAACGGAGTCGAATCGTCTGCGTCCGAATCACTCTCGCTGTCCGTTACGACTCTCTCGTTCGCAGCAAATACCTTTCGTTTGCAAACTGGACAAACTCGTCGATTTTTTGTCAACCAAGGATCTATACATTTCGTGTGATACGCTGGAAATTTAATTTTTAACTCTTAATCGTCGTTTTGGAAAGAAAATCGAATGGGAAACGACGTTGACAAAATGGACGACTTGAAAATGAGAAAATGGCGGATTTAGTGCTAAAATGGGGGTTTTTTAAAAAGAAAATTGTTAATTCTAGACAAAAAGGGCGATCTACCTGAAAATATGGTGGATTTTTTGAGAAAATGGTTGATTTAGTGACGAAATGGCAGATTTTTAAGGGAAAATGGTGATTTTTTCACAAAATGGCGATTTTTTTTAGAATTTTGCTTACCATGAGCACAGGGTAAAACCCTCAACTTTTCCCCTTCGATATAATCGTCAAGGCAAATGGCGCACGTTTCATAAGGATCGCCTTTCGTATACTTGTGCATGGGAATTTTTTTCAAGCTCGAATTTGGCAATCTGTGTCTACGTTGACGTCTTCTATCCTTGATACATCTGAAAACCTGATCGAAAAAAGGTATTATTCAAAAAAAATACTTAAAAAATGTTGAAAAATATCACAATATTCGAATTCTGATGGTTTTTAATTCATTTTTTTTTTTTTTCCTTTTCTTACCATGAATATTACCATGACTAGGAAACATATGCCGACGACGATTGCGAACGGCAATAACAAATGGGTATTTATGTTGAAGGGAAGATCGTCGTTAATCAGGACAAAATACATGTGATCGTACAAATAATTTTGTTTCAGTATAAGCCCACTTATTTCACTGACAAATACTGATGGTATTGTTATTCCCATGGGATCTTTAGCAGACATTGGAACTGCAAAGAAAAAAAAAGCTCAAATTTATTCATTAAAAGGAGGATTTTTGGAACAATTTTTTAAGAATATTCATGAAAAAATTCGTTCTTTACTCAATCCGCTGTCGTTCACATTGTGCACGATTGCTGCATCGAATCCAGCCTGTTGTGCCATACGAATTTTCACCTCGAAACTACAATTGCATCGCGATATCAATACGATCCAATTGCCATCGAAATTTGTATCGTTTGGCGGACTGGCTATCGCATGACACGCCGTTGGTGGATCCGCATAAGCCACCATACCCTGGAAAAATTTCAACAAATTTTTCAAAAAATTACAAAAAATAATTTTTTTTTTTTTAATTCGAGCTTTTTGTTAAATTTTTTTTATTTTTCGTATTGAGAAAAGGATTTTATTGAGTTGTTTTCAAAAATTTATTTAAAAAATCCATTTTTAATCTTGTTGGTCATTTTTTTTTGTTTTTCTTATCGATAAAAGGGGTTTTTTGGCTTAGTGTGAGAAATTCAAGTTTAATTATTTTCCATTGGGGTTTTTCATCTTTTTACAATCTATGGGACAAAAATTTTCGTAAATTTGACGAAATAACACGGCGAGCGATAATTATTACGCTTCTTTTTATCTCCCAACTCTAAATAGTAAATTTTCAAATAGTACGTGTCGTATCTTATCACGGGGACAACGCATACATTACTTCAAATCAAATAATTGACCTTGGGATGATGAAATAAAAATACTGAGCGACTAGATATTTTTTTCTCAAAAAAGTTTCTCGATATTCATAAATTGGAATTTTCGAGGATTTCCAGTATCGAAATTTTAGTTCAAACTTTTAAAATTCGAGATGCCGATCAAAAGAACGAAATTTGATTGATCGAAAGTCAAATTCAGTGGTAAAATTTATTTACATCCTTCCAAATCGATCAAAATTAAAATTATTCAAATCCAAAATAGAGAATTTAAAATAGGACATAAAAATTCAAAAAAAAAAATTGAAATTAGACTAAAAAAACGAATTTTGAGTTGTCGACCTTTAAAATGATTCAAATCCAAAATTGGACAAAAAATTCCAAAAAATGTTGAAATTGCACTAAAAATTCGAGTTTTGGGTGTAAAAAAATGAAAAACGAAAAAAAATTGGTAAATAATTGTAAATTTGAAATGGAACGTACCTGAATTCCCTCCGAGGGTATAAGGCCCCCAAATCTGGCAGGAGCATCTCGAAACTCTTCCTCAATTTGGTGTCTAGATATGGAGGAAAAAACGAGAATATCTGCGCCTGCGTAAGCGACGCAAACGGTGAAAAAAGTAAGCCATATTTGATCCCTGTGACTCTGGCAACACTGTGGCATTTTTTTAAGTTTTCTTCTTTACGTTTTTGGCTTCTTTTTTTTTCTTTTTTCTTTTTCTAGTATTGAGTTTCGTCGGATTAGACGAGATTGCGTTTGTTTTGATGGTGAAATATTCACGTCTGTTTTCCCATCGGGACTTTCATCCTATGACTCATTACGTGTCGTAAAATTTACTCGGTAATTTTGCTGATGAGACATCCCATTCGGACATCGAGCGTGTCCTGGAATAGAAAAATCTTTTTTCCCAACATTTTTTTATCTCCTAATAAATAAGCCATTTTTTTAATTCATTTTTTACGTATTTTTTATTTGTTTTTACAATGCCTCACATTTTTAAGTAAATTTAACATTTTTTCATTCAAAAAGTTCAAAGATTTTTTAAATCACGAATTAAAATCGATCAAGATACGATTAATTGAAATAACTGGCATTCTTGCATCGAAAATTACGTTATCATCGACAGATAACGATATTTTCGTCACGCTGCTCGCATTAAAAATGAGCTAATAACCTTGAAAAAAAAATTACAGCATCTTGTGACCGAAAATACGTTTTTTGCAATTTCATAATTTTGAGTGCCGGCTCACGAACTATGGAGAAATGGTCGAAACTTCACGAAAATTGGACGGTACTTTTGGGACTGTTAGAACTGAAATCTGACCAAGTTTCGTCAAAATCGGACCATGCGTTTTTGAGATATTCAAATTTGAGTGCAGACTTACTAAAAAAAAAAGTAGCAAATGGTAAATTTTTTGAGTGCTGAGCCAAAAACTCCTTGGGGCCGACGAATCAAGTCTATTTCTTCAAAATTTCACTTAATAATTATTTTTTCCACACTCGTGCACTCAAAAATCGAATAAAAAACCGTCAAAATTTATGTCGAGTGGCATTTTAACGGACACGAAAAAAAGTGAGCAAAAAGCTCAAAAAAATAAAAACAAATGAAAAAATTCTAAACTCAAAAAAGATGTGCGCTCAAAATTGATTTTGAATGCACATTTTTCTATTCCATCAAAATTAAATGACCGAATCCAGTCAAAAACCAAATCCAAACTGCATTCGCGAGCCCCAAAAATCTTCAACCGCTAAAGCAATGGAAGCGTTTGATTTCAATCAACAAAAATTGAATCTTGCGCTCAGCTGATTTTCAGAGTTTCCACTGGAATCAGAAAACTTGGTAATTTCTTTAAAAAAATTACCAGCAAAAATCAGTTTCTGTGCACTCAAACGCTGGAGCCCCGATTTCATTGTTAGCGAGTACAAAGTGCATTCGCATAGCTTTGTTGCAAAATAGTTCATAAATATTTATTATTTAATTTCCAGATTTGTCGAACACGAATTGTTGAGAGTATATTAAAGATTGATATAGGTCATTGGTTGAAAAAGAAAACAAAAAGAAAGTAAAGCTCAAAGCGGTAGAGAATGGAATTGATAACGAGTGCATTTAAATATTCTTATTCCATTTGGAGCATACGAGTCATTTGTAACAATGATAATGGCATAAATAATAACAACAATAGTGATAAGATTAATAAAAATAATAATGACAACAATTATAATAATAACAATAATTACGATTTGTATGTACACCTTGGAATTACGTCTCCATGAAAAAGTGAGGTTATGTTAACGAGATAAGAAGAGCAAACGATGAAATTAGCGAAAAAGTATTATTCCCATGAGAAATAACCTTGATAAGGTCAAATTTTCGATTCATGGTGAAAAATTATGAATTCGGAATGTTTTGAAGATTATTTTGACTGCTGTCAAAAACGTCGTAGTACAGTAATTTTTAATGACTTACCGAACATCGAAGTTGACAATTTTAATTTTTTTTGTTAATTCCCTTTTGGCCTCACATCCGAAACGTCATACACAGATTTTACACACGCGAGAATAAATATCGTAAACCTTAAGTGGATCAATAAGGACGACGTTTTCACTACGTTCAATCATCGATTTTCCGATCCGAATTATTAGCAGCAGGAGAAAAAACTTAACAATTTTTCATTATGTCCAAGGTGTTCTCTTTTCTTGTCACTCTGTGTGTTTTTTTCTACTTTTTTCTTACTCGCTGTTTGACTCACTGTGCACTGATTCTTTTACGACACTCCCGTAACGGAAGTTTAGGCGTCGGATGTCGAGCGCACGACGCCATTTTGGGGCATCCCTGACGCGCTGGTTTTCGAGACACGAATCGTTTTCAAAATCATTTTTTCTTCAATAATTTATTACAGAACTTTATTAATATAATTTAGTATTGAAAATATTCATTTTTAGATCTTTTAAATATTTTTGTTAAGAGGAAAATAGATTTTTTATCAAGTTTTGGAAATAAGAACCGGAAACGTGAGTTTTGGGACTCGAACGCTCGACGCCATTTTGGTTACACTCCAGTTATTTATTTTTTCATAATTTTTCTTCTTTTTTACATGATTTTCTAGCAAATTTGTGCTCGCAATATTTTTATTTATTAAAAATTATTATTAAGGATGTATGTAAAATATATCAAGTCGTCTAACTTTCCATAAAAATGACTAATATGATAGAGTTTATCACGCTGCATCGTTCGGAAAAAAGAAAAAGGCACTTAGCCGATGATTTGAAACAAATACTTAAGAATTGAAGCCTCATTTAACTCCGTGTTATTTGTACCGGAAGTTGACAAAATGAAACTAAAATGATAAAAAAGTATATGTATTGTAGTCAATGTTTGGCCAAAAAAAGAATTTTCAGAAAGTTCATACATTTTTCAATTTTTTCACGAAAAAAAAACTACTGTTCCCGATGTCGTTGTGAAGATATTCATGGTTAACTTTTAACGTTTCATTAGCGTTCTGTAAACTGTTGTTCAATTTAATACGTCCATCATATCGGACACGTAGATGCGGCAACGCAGTACGCTTCAACTGCCGGTCTCGGAATGATCAGCTGTAGTTGACTGTCATGGCTGGGTGTAGCATTATTGCCACATTTTCTCGGGACAGAAATGAAATTATCTGATTGGCTCAATTTGTACTCGGCCACATATATCAAGTTGCATATCAATTTCATTAAAAATCGTAAATTATTATACAAAATGACATATTTTTTTCATTAGACATCATAAAAAACAAAAGGAATGATTCGGCACTTGACATTTCGACATAAAGATTAACCTTAAAAAATAAATAGATGTACTGCGGATTTGACCTTATATACATCCTTAAATGGTCGTTAATTTTAATGGAGTTGAGAGAGCGCCGATAATGTAGAAATTCCAATCCGTTTTTCTAATTACGAAAACCGTTAAAAAATAGATATTTAAATTGTTGATTCTCGAGCGATTTTTTCGAAAGAGACAGAAATATGATTCTATTCTGAAGGAAATTTTTGATGGAAGAAATAAAAGAGTGTTAAATATTTTTAAAAAAATTCTTATTTATTATACACTATTATTTTTCCCCAGCATTAATGGCTTTTTCGATATTCCACAAATAATAATTACAATAATGATAACAAAAACAATTATAATGAAAATAATAATAAACCGATGGAAAAAATGGAGATGGTTATTTTTTTTTTTTAATTAAAAAAACAATGTTGAGCTTCTATTTTTTTTCAAGGCACCTCGAAGCGTCATTTTTTCACCATTTTGTTCAAGCTCAAATTTTGCCATGAGAAAATCGATCGTCAAGATGTCGGGCATGAAGAAACATACTTTTCTTTCGTGCCTCGTCGAAACGATTTGCTTGAAGGTCTACGTCGCGATCGAACGGTCTTCGCTCAGTTTTTTTGCCATTTTTCTTCGCCTCCTTTTCTTCTTTCTGAAAAAATATAAAAATATATTCATTTTCAATTTAATTTCTAATTTGATGAAATTTTGTTTGAATATTCGAAGATTAACCTTTTTTTTCTTGTGCAATTTTTTCTGGTGAATTTCCAGCAACGATTTTGGACGCTTTGGCGATTTTTCTGGTTCAATCCTCGTGTCTCGAACTCTCTCTTTACTTATCGTTGGCTCAGAAACTGGTTTGTTTTCCAACTGAAAAGAAAAAATTAATTAAAAAATTAATATTTCACTATTAATTTATGAAAAAATAAAATAATTGGTTGCTTTCCAACTGAAAGAAAAATTGATGAAAAAACTAATATTTAATTAATAATTTATTAAAAATAAAAATAATTAGCAAAAATAAACCTTTTCCATTCGTTTGCGAGCTCGATCAGCCGGTGTATCGGTCCAGGACGATCTATCAGACATATCAGGAGCTGGCCTGATCCGAAACTTCCGAGGTTCGAGTCCGAGATTCACACCTTTCGCAGGTGGTAATTCGATCATCCATTCTTCACGTTTTTTCTCGTCCTCTTTATCCTGAAAAACGTCAAGACAAAAAAAAATTCAGTAATTTACTCATTAATTAATTAGATTAATTAAAATAAATTTCAAATTTTATCGATTTAATTCGAAATTTAATTATTTGATTAATTTGAAGTTTTATCAATATAATTTAAATTTCAATTAATTTAATTAATTAAAATAAATAATTTAATTGAAATTTGGATAAATTTAATTAACTCACACACGCTGCTAATTCAGCCTTGAGTCTTCTAGCTCTCATCTCCAATTGATGTTGAACAATATCATTTTCCATGGCAGGATGATCGATGGGCAAAGGACCAACATAGTCGTCGTCTTCCGATGCGGAATCCGCGGTTTTATCCTGGTCATTATTTTTTCGCGAGCTCAAATGAGGTGGCAAAACTGGACCAAAAGTGTCTTCGATATCTTCTTCATTAGTTTCGCAAGGATGAAAATGTTGCGGCAATTCTGGTCCGAGGATTCGTGGATTTTTCTCTAATTTTTTATCGGAACTTTCGAAAGTGGCACCATCGCGTGATTGTGACGTTATTTTATCGTGTTCCTTGGGCGGCAACGCTGGACCCCAGCTCGCCTCGTTCGCGACTTCAGAGTCGAATTCGTAAGTGACATCCGCGCGAATCCGCATTTTTTCAGTTAAAATATCCATCTTTGAGTCTTTGATTCTCTGATCGTTGCATAAAAAATTCGGTATTTCGTTGGCGTCGCCAGTTCCGTTAATTTGTTTGGGGGAGTTCAAGTCTTCGCTGCTACGACGCTTTTTCGTTGCTTGTCTCTTGAGCAAACGCTCGTAATGATGTTTCGAGACTTTTCTCTTGAGATCATCATCATTTTCGGAAATTAGGGACTTTTCTCGGTCGCGGGATCTCCGCGATGAGGATTCGTCCGAAGTGATTTCTTCCGTATCGGAAATAATGTCAAAATCCGAAAAATTCAACTCTTTGTATTCTTGCGAATTTTTTTCAATTTTTTTCGAATTCTCTACAGAACTTTTGGTCGGTTCGATCGATCTGGATTTTTTTCTTGAGCTAGAATCCTTCAAATTGTGATCCCGCGATCGTGAAAAATCGCTCGTTTTTGTGCTTGAGCTCTGGGAATTTCTTTCGCGACTACGATCCCGCGAAAAACGTTTGAATTCGCGATATTTGTCGCGCCTTTCGCTCGAATCTTTTCTGTCCTGCGAGCAAAATTCGCGAGAACGTTTGTTCTCGTGGATTCGAGATTCTCGCCGATCGTATTTTGGCGATGGGCTACGATACGCCGAGTGTGGCGCTGGCTTGTCAAGAATTCGGGCATTTTTTGAATTTTCCCGCGCATTTGAATCCCTGGATTCGCGCCTTTTTCGATGGTGCTCTTGACGCTCCCGAGATCGATCGTGTCGCTGACGATTTTTGTGATCGCGCGAACGCGATCGCCTTGACGTTTCGTGGCGACGAGGAGACAAACTTCTTTTTCGCCGGGAATCAATCCCCGAATTTGAATCCTTCCGGGTCGCTTCGAAACGAAAACGACGACCGTCGTCGCTGTCCTGGCTCGCCGAATCCGAATCCATCGTCGTCATGGAAAATAAAATGAAGGAAAACCTGAAAAAATAATGATGCAGCTTATTCAAACTATTTATTCGTCTTTATATTTATTTTTTTAGTTAAGAATATTTTTTTTTCTTTACAGGATTATAGGAGAATATTAAAAATATCAAATGCATGGATAATCCAGTTTTTATTGACTCAAAAAATTGTTATTTTCCGTACACCAAGAACCAACAAATCGAACAACTCGAAACCTAAAGCTCCACTTATTTTGGTATTTCTTTTTCAACATTATCCTTTTTCGTAACATTCTCATAAATATGTTTAATTTTTTCATCGCCTGTTTGCTGCGCAAGGCTCAAAATATTTTGATCGCCTTGTTGCGACGCAAGCATTTTGGTAATTTTGGCACTGCTGTAACGAATGGATTTGAGGAGGCCTGCGGTGAGAATCCCTTTGAGACTCTGCGACATGCTGGATTTCCAAACGATTTCTCGTAGCGATTGATCCAAAAGTTCGCTGCAATCCGGATCATGAGCAATAGCCCTCAAACAATCCTCCGTGTCCTTGGACCGTGGGCCTTGCGACCAAGCACGAACTAATTTGATTTGAGGATTTCGGGGTAAATGATTTAAATGGTGAATCCTCGCAGCGGGGCTTGTGTCTTGATGGCAATCGACAGCGGCCAGTTCGCTCTTTGGTATTTCAATATATTTATCAAATTGTTTCAATATCGGTGCGTAAAGTTCACGAAAATTTGCTATTTGGGGAGCTACGATGTTGATTATTTTATTTTTGTCCTCGCCGAAGCTCATGCGGAAGTCTCCTCTGTAAGAGAGTCCTGCGATCTCTTTGTACAAATCATTCTCGGTAAAATGCTCCGGCAATAAAAGAAGAGCGGCGTGCACTGCAGAGTGAAGATTTCGCACGAGCGCTGCACCGATTTGTGAGTTTTCATCCGGCTCGACCAAAATTTGTACCGGCTTGTGGAGCCTTCCCGCTAGGTAGAGAGAATCCCAGTCGAGGAGATCCTCCACCAAGGAGATTTCAGAGATTACTCCATATTTTATTAGCCGCCCGTCGCTCGACGTTATCAAAGTATTGTAATAAATTTTAGCGCCCCAAGCTTCCTGAAAATTCGTTACTGCCTTGTGGCCCATTAATCTCAGTGGCTGAGCGTAGTGATGGCCGTTTCGCTTCATGTTCTCCGCGTGCCATCGATTCGAGTTGCGCACTACAAACACAAGATCCAGCATGTTCTTTGCAGGGTCGCTCTTTTGCTTGAACGCGCCTGAACCATAAGCGAAGCAGAACATCATGTTGCGGGGAAAATCCTTAAGGATTTTCTTGTAATGAGACAACGGCGCCACCATCTTTTCCATCATATTGCCCCCTTTCTTTTCGCCTTCTCAACGATATTTTTTCCTTATACCTTCCCTCGTTTTTCTGTAACTTTCCGCTGCGAGAGCTTCCAACGTCGAGCCAATTCTCCTCCCGCAATCTCAATCACTCGACGATCTAACTGTGCTCCACTTCATTACAGAATTTCTTGACTCTTACTTTTTTATTTGTCCCAAAATTTCCTGCAAATTAGCAGAGCACAGAAAATTGTTTCAGACAAGCTTTCCTCTTTTTGCCATAGGAAATGTTTCCACTCGACGCAATAAACCTCGCACACGCCAATATACTTTGTCTCGGCTTTCGAGCGCGAGCGATTTTGCGTCTGAGGAAAATCTGTTTTTCTTTTGTTTTTTTTAAATATCAAAACTTGGATTTTTACTTGAAACGGAAATTTTTTATTTGGATTTATTTCAGTTTGACGCAGTTAGTGAGTCTAAAATGAGTGCATGGCAGCTCAAAAATCGGATTATCATCATTTTTGTACGATAATTCAGTAAAAAATTGACCGCTCCTTTGAAAAGCTAGAAAATCATTCTGAAGGCTCAAGAGTTAATGGGCAACATGAAAAAAACTCAAAATTGCTTAATGTTCGTCGAAAATCGTAAACTAGCCTAAAATTCAAAAAATTCATTTTTAGCAATGTTAATCAAGAAATAAAAATAATACTCACTTGAGGCTGGGTGAGACGACGATGAAGACGTTTCCGAAAGTAAATTGCGCAATTAAGGGGGATAATTAAGTCGCAAAATAGGTTAATTAAAAAAACTCATTTTTCGCTCGCTGCGCCGATGTGGCCGTTTTTCTTGCGTGTCTCATATGTTCTCAAAATGATTCATTCCGTCACATCGAAAACATGTCAAAATTATTTGTTTACATAAAAAACGAGAAAATGATAATTTTCTTGATGTTTCTCGATTATTAACGAGTGGAAACTTGGAATAAATTTTTTACACGCGTACAACGCAATCGCGAACTGACTGGTTCGTCTTTCCAACTTTTTAATCAATTGGCAAAGTAAAATTTCTTTTTTTGTCGCGTCTTTACGAGATCTCTTTTTTGTGATTTTATCCTTGTGAGTATTTTTTTATTTGGACGAATAATCGAAAGTTTGCATAATCAATTATTTGTTCCCAATTGTTGTTTTCACGTTGGAAAAAAATAACTAAGAATTTTTAAGGGATTCCCACACCGAAAGGTTGGTACACATGTGAATGAGTTCCAACAGCCAATGAGAGACGAGAATTCTCGCGGATACTGAGAATCATACCGTATGATTGGACATCCCCATTTTCTGCGGTTGTGAACGGAACTTTATGACACGAGTTTTTATACTTCAATGAAATCACTAAGTTTCTCGATAAATCAATATTTTTTAAATCGAGCTCAATTATCCAAATCGAGCGAAATCGCCTTATTACATTATTTTTTAAATAATATAAATTTAATTGAAATTAAAATCGATGAAAAAATAATTCAAATTTCTGTTGAATTTTTGGCAAAAATCGATCCTCAACTTAAAAATTCGAAAGAAAAATCGAAAAATGTAAATAAATGGAAACATCAAAAGCCATTTTACAAGGAATTATTCAAATGTGAATCAAATGCATAAAACGCAATGGAGTCTCAACATCAAAACTGAGCTTTATTGATTATATTGTCTCTTTTTTTTTTAACAAATCGCTTGATGGTCGTTCAGTGGTATATCATTTTTTCAAAAAATAAATTTCAGAAATTGCCCACGAGAGGTATAATTCTGCGGAACAATCGATCTAACAAATCAAATCAATTTTGCATTTACGAATCAATTATCGTGTCCATCAGCATATCGATATGATGAGATACATTTTTTTTCTAATTAATTAAAATTTAAGTCGATAAAAAAATGTATGACTTTTGATTTATTGATTGTGAAACTTTCCACTCGATATTTTTCAAAACTCAATATTTTCAATCAAGTGAAATCGCCTCGTATTTAAAATTTTTTTTTTAATTAATTAAAATTAAAGTCTATAAAAAATGTATGACTTTTGATTGATGGTAATTTTTTTACCGTTACAGACATTTTCGTGCGTTGATAAAATGTGAAAATATAAAAATATCGAACTTTCATTAAATATCTCAGTATGATAAAAAAAAAAATTCCGAAAACCGCCATATTCGAGTATATGAATGCGGCAGAGCTCGCGTTGGCTTTTTTTTTTAATACTTGGCGTCGAGCCGCTACCGCGGCTCTTCATTCAGTGTAGAAAAAAATGTGATATTTAAATATTTCTGAACGTATTTGGCTAATTTGTTTGGTTTGTTTACGTTCGTGGCATGTTTACGTTCTACGCGCTCTCACGCTTGGCGCGGTATCGCGCTCCGTAGTGAGGGTGGTGGGGATAGAGAGCACATGCGCGGTGTGGCGTGCGCGCGGAGAGAGCAGCGTGAGCGTCGGTCGGTCAATGCAATGCTTTGCATTATCGTTCGTCGATTTCGACGAAATTACGACAAGCAAAATTCTACTTGATCTTCAGCGAATAAAAAATCTAAAATAATTCCTCCGTACGATCTGAAATTCTATTTTCAATCAAATAAAAATACAAGAATAATAATAGGTAATAAATAAATAAATACATAAACAAATAATCGAAAAATTAATGAGAATCGATAAAAATTACCATTTTAATTAAAATTATTCAAATCTTTGAATTTAACTACGTCATTCTTTTTTTTTTTATTTCGATTATCGTTAATTAAAAGCAAAGAACATGCGACATCTCGAAAATTGACGATTGCGCGATAACACAATGAAAAAAATATTAAAGTAGAGAAACAATTGAAAAATCGATTCTTTTGTTTGTGTATCGTTAGGAATTCTAGGGGTGGCTGCAAAAAGTGAGTAATCATCATCTAAACTAAAATTTTTTTTACTAATTTGAGTTCGTAAAATGTGACGTATTGACTTTCATGCAACAATTATATTCTGTTTAATGAAATGAGATAGAGCGAAAAAGGAACATTTGTCGAATATCGTCTTTTATCTTTTTCACGTAAACTATGATCAAACAAACGTTTTAATTGATTATAAAATTAATTTAGTATTATAAATTAATAGTATATATTTTATATACTATTTTTATTATTATTTTTAAATATTTATATTTATTTATTATTTTTTTATATTTATTATTTATTTTTATTTATTATTATATTTATATTATTATTATATATAGGGGGGGCTAACTCCGGGGGCAATTTTTTGAGATTTATTTTTTGAAAAAATGATGAACCACTAAACGATTTTAATGCGATACCGTACGCCACTGTCAATGTCAGTCAGTCAGCTGTAGTGTAAACTCTGAATAAAAAAATTAAGGCCTCCATTTTTGTGGAATGGTCAGAATATCGAATTTTATTTTGTTTGATTTTTTTTCTAGCAACTTAATTTTATGTACTTTGATCCAAAAACATCAAAATCACCGCTCATTTTTTTTAGGACTCAGAATATTCGAAAAATCACTGTTTAAGGTACTTCTTCGACGTTATCTCAAAAATCGGTTAGAAAACTAATTTTTTGAAAAATTCTCTGAAAAGCTGATCGAAGATCGAAGAAAAGGGTTTTTGGTTTTTTTTTTGATATCTCCATTTTTAAGAAAATGAGAACACTTTCAATAGAGACCCTTTCAGGCCGATTTTCGAAAATCGATAAATCCCAATACTTTAAACCGTCATAACTCAATAAAAAATTATCGTAGAGAAATTCAATCGGAGTGTTTTCCAGAGCTTTTTAGTAGACTTGAAAAACAGCGTTGGATTTATCCCGATAGCTCAATCGGTTGTACCCGAAAAGAGCCCTGGAAAATCGGCGAGAAAATCGTAAAGTATGGAAAAATTAAAAAATTCGCCAAAAATTGAAAAATGGAGAAAATGCAAAAAATCAAACGCCATTTGAAAGGAAATTCGAATCCGAATCGAATAGGCCCCATGAGGAGTCTGAATTTTCAATAAAAAAAAGCGTTACCGCCTCTTTTCTGAAAGCCCAAAATGCCAAAAAAAAGGAAATAATTTGTAATATTTTTTTTACTTCCCATCGATGTATTTCGATCGAAAAACACCGAAAACACCGATTATTTTTTTACGTCACTAAAATTTTAGTGAAAAAATTGCAAATAACGATTTTTTCAGTCATTTTTTCGACATTATCGTCTGTTGTAACTACAAAATCGAACTTCTCACCACGTTCTCCAAAAAGCTCATGAAAAAAACGAAGAAAATATTTTTTTTTTATTAATCGCGATGTCATAATTTTTGAGAAAAAGTTCGAGTAAAAATTTTATATATTTTGTCATTCCATTGAAATATTGGGCGGCATTTATTTTGGAAAACTCAACGTTTCCTGTTTTTATGTATGTAAAAATGACGTTTCCATTGGGCCAAACTTTTCGCTCCAATTTTTCGTACCCTAATTTTATATTTAGAAAATTCTCTACAATTGACAAAGGGATCTCCTTCTTTCGGGGAATTTTTTTGACAAAAGAATACATCAAGTATTTCCAACGTATCTTGCTGCGGTGAGAGAGCATTAGCATGAAAACTTCATTGAGAAAAGTTTTCGCGTATAGTGAAAATGAGGGCGAAATTGAATAAAGATGAAGCGTGTAGGAAAGGTCAACTTCGTACAGGGGATTCCCCTTTATTCGTGGACGAGAACACATCGCGAGAAAAAAAAAACATCAACATTAATCTCGCAGTGCATCATTTTTATTAAAACTCATTTTTTCGTCATAAATAAAAAAAAATTTTCGTCATAAATTAAAAAAATGTTAAACATGGTGAAAATGTAAAAAAAATGACATTCCTCAAAAATGGTATTCACAAAACACCCAAATGAAGTTCAGAAAAATAATGAAAATATAATTAAATAGGGAGAAAAATTTTTAAAAATGTTTTTTTGGGAGTAAATAATTTTTGTAAATGCCTGTAATTTTGTTGGAAATTAAAGGAAATGGGAAATAACGAGAGACGAATTTTCATGGGCGTCTTGAAAACCTCATGGAATTTATATCGGAGCTTTTATTTACGAACGTGGACGAGAACCGCGTAACTCGTACTCCGTTCAGTATTATTCGCGCGCTCTTACAGCGAGGGTCGCGAACGACGAGACCTGCGACAAATATTACAATTACACCAAATTTAAACTTCCGTTAAAATCGAAAAAGAATTTTTCTTTTTTCGTTTTTTTTTTTTTTTCGAAAGAAAAGTTGTAAATAAATAACAACAAAATTTGCAATAAATTTGCATGATAATAACAATATTTTGCAACTTATAATTGTTCAAATGTGAATTGTTGATAATAATTATTATTTGGTCGATCGAGTGAATTGAAAAAAAATGATTTTTATTATTTTCATCGGCTAATTAATATCGTTAAACATACTCATAATTAAATTAACTTTTTCGGTCAATAAACAATAATAAACAATCGTGGAAAAGAAAAAATGTAGTGAAAAGTGATCAATTTTTGTGTTTAAACATTTTTTAAATAATAACAATTATGTTTGTTTAGTTAATAATAATTTCGATGTAAATGATATTGATTTTTGTTAGTGGAAAAAAAATGTTTTGTGCTTAAAATTATAGTTTTTGTTTCGTTCGGGCGAGACCGAAATTCCTCAGCTGATCTCGAAGTAAAATTACCTTTCCTGTGTCGGTGAGTGACTTTTTAATCATTTATTCAGTTTTTTATATTTGTTACAAATTAAAGAAAAAAAAAATTATTCGTAAAAATATCAAAAACAAACGATTTGTATAATTAAATTTTTTAATAATTCAATAATTATCCCATTGATGAATGAATAAGTAGATTACAATTATTTATAACAAATAAATTAGTTAAAAATCATGAAATTTCAAAATTCCCTGAAATTTTCAAGTTTACATAAATTTGAACTATTTTTGAATTTTTGGTGGGTGAAAATTTTTAGCTAAGCGTTCTGGGATCGTTTGATCTCGAGATTCACAGGAATGATAACGTAAACTCTGGTGTGATCGACAAGTTTAACTTTCCAAGTTCAAACTGCAAGATAAATAGCTGTCAAATGTACGAAAATTCCTTCAAGGTCAAATTTAACAATTTTTTAATAATTTAAAAAAATTTTCAATTATTTATACATTTTTTAAATTTATTTATCAATGTATAAAAAAGATTTTTTTTTTATTAATAATAATTATCAAAAGGTGGATCTTTTGTTTAGGCAAAATAAAGTTAACGCGTGATTTATGCAGAGAGTAAGTGAGCGAGTGATTTGGTCTATAGGTGGGAAGACTTAAACTAGTTAGCTTGTTGGGCCATGGGTGATGATGTGCATTAACGTTCAGTCGAGCTTTCAACGTTCGTCACGAAAACCCGGGTGTTCATGGGAAACGGGGTTGAGGGGAAGGGGTTGAAACCAAAAATTAACGTGAACTTCGTAATTAAGGTTGACCTGAGGCATCAAGAACGCGAGAAAGTTTGAATGACGTTGAGAACCACTGACAGGCAGGTTTAATTAATATTAATAAAGTCCTGTACTTTTTTCCCGCCAAAAGTTCACGTAGAATATCATTTCCTGGTCTGAAATTAAATGGGGGTTGAATCCCATAGGCTAAGGACTTTATTAGCCATAAAAACTTGCCTGGTTTCCTGTTCCGAACTGCATTCTTTTTTCCCGCCAAATATGTTCTGGAATATCATTTTCCAACTCCAAATTGGACGGAGAATCGAGGACTATTGCCTAGGGAATTTATTCGCCGTAAAAAAGACCTTGTTCCATTTTTCCCGCCAAAAATCCATGTGGAATATCGAATATCATTTTTTGCTTAGCAAACTTAATAAGGGTTTGAGAACCACTGGCTACGGTTTTTGTCTCTATAAAAATTCGATCTTTTAAATTTTCCCGCCAAAAATGAATCCTTTCTTAACCTAAGAATCATGAGGATCGATTGGCATCGATAATTCAACCTTAGACTCTTTCGCAAGCTGATTTAGTCCCTCATTCGTTTGTCATTCGGATTATATGGCCCTGAGTATATACAGCATGTTGATTGGATTTTTTGGTTAGTCGCCCCCATAGCGAAAGGAGAAAAAGTACGGGTACGGGGCACTCTGACCCCTCTCAATTCGTTTATCTCTTGCAAAGCGATGTGACCACACTCGTCCCTTTTTAGATCGTTGCTCCTTCTCCCTCCCCTTCCTTCCGCGAATTCGATAAATCAACAAAGATGGCACCACTGGGAAAAAGCGCAAGAGCTTTCGTAAAAATCTCGTTGATTTTGCTATATGTGCTCTTTCCAAAGACTCGTCATGATACTCTCGCTTCAGCTTCACCCCTCACTTTGTTTTACACGCTTATTTCTACGCTGAATACACATAGTCAGCCCAAATACCTCGTTTCTTCTCTTCACGAGAGAATCTTGGATTTCCCAATTTATCAAGGAATCTAATTGGCAAGCGTAAAAGAAGGACGCCGAGTTTGTTCTCAACGTGGCGATTTTTTTATTGTCCCAAGATCTCGAAGTTACTAGCCTAGAGAATTTTTCATTTCTAACCTCACATTTAATACTTTTTTCATTTCAAGAAATTGCCTCCTTAATTTTAATACCTTAAGGACCCTTGAACTTGATTTTAGATCCTTCGACTCGCGGTTCAAATTTGTCAACTTACCGCAACGATTTATCTCTTCCAGCGGCAAAAAAAGTCACTAAAAAACCTGTTGAGGTTGAGAACCCCAAATCGGGGTTCACTTGTGTACTTCCAGAGGCATTTAACTTTGTATTCGTGCAAATATGCCACGAACCTTGATATTCACGTAAGATATTCGAGCTGGATATCACTGCATATTAAAAAAGAAGTTTTGTACTTTGTTACATAACCTACAAACTTCCTGTTTACGATGAATTACATCAGAGTACAAAATGGAACGAAAACTTTTTTCGTTCTCACCGATAAGAACTTTGAGGGGTTCTTTTTCCATTGTTGGCTGTTCGACAAACGACTCCATCAGTGTTATTTAATGAGAGAACTTTGTAGCCATTCGTTTGCACTAGACAAACACTGCTTTGTATCGAAACTTGTGAAACTAACCTTCAATTTTCTATTTACTCCCCAAAATTGTATTCGAAAATAACCAAATTAATCATTTTTGTATTAACAAAAAATATATGTAATTTCGTGGAACGGGACCTTCGATTACGATACTCCCTCGAAACCAACTTTATTTCTTCGAATATAAAGATACATTCGAAAGAGGTAAACAAATATGGTATATGATTAATTGAATCTATATATCCCACTTCGTTTTCAGGCCAATTGACCCCATTTTCCAGGGAAATAAGGAACGACAGATTTCTCTTGAACGTCGTTCTCAAGCTGGAATCATTTTTTATTATTTTTTAAAAAATCATTTTAAATCGAGATTGTTTATTTTTGAGGTTATGTATCGATGTTTTTGACCAGTAAAACAAAATGGCGTCTTCTCAAAATAAGATAATTAGCAATAATATTATGACGTTCAATGTTCGCTGTCAAGAATTTAAAAGTGTCTAAAATTGTACGACAGATGTTCGTGGTTACCCTTGCATAATCGTGAGCTCGAAATAAATGGAAACATCGACGAGCACAAAAAAAAATATTTCAACGAAATATTAGACGATTTGAAAATCAACCTGCATGGATATTTATGAATTATAGAGATCTATTATATATATATATATATATATATATATATATATATATATATATATATGTCTAGTGGAGTAGTTTACACAAGTGAGCCCGTGTGATTGATTGCTCTATTGAATCGTGTTCGATAGAAATTCAGTTATATATCAAAAAAAGAAATTAATAGCGCGTGGACGATGGAGTAATAGCGCAGACGATAAACAGAGTGTCCGAAAAATGAGAAAAAAATGACTAATTCAAAAACACAATGGACAAAATACTAAAAAAACTAAAAAAATCTAAAAATTTTAAAATTCCTTCAAAAATGGTATTTTTTTACCAGGGGTGCTGAAATGACCTTTGACCCCGAGAATTCTTGTTGGCAATGCTATTTAAGATGAAACGAAGAAATTAATAGCGCATGGAGCATGGACTAATAGCACAAATGACGAAGAGGGAATCCCAAAAGTGAGAAAAAGTGTTTATTCAAAAAAACAACGGTCATAAAATTCGAAAAAATTCAAAAAACTTAAAAAATCATCTAAAAATCGTATTTTTGCATCAGGGATACCCAAACGTAAAAGTCTGATAATTTTTTTTGGCAATACTATTTAAGATGTGAAACGAAGAAAATAATGGCACGATGAAAGATAGAATAATGTTACAAATTATATACAGGGTGTCCCAAAAGTAAAAAGAAAAAATTCACAAATACATCGAAAAAAATTGTAAAGAATTTCAAGAAAATTCTGTGTACTAAAAAAAATCATCGAAAAATTATATTTTTGCATCAGACGAGCTGAAATAAAATTTGAGCTCGAGAATTCCTGTTGGCAATACTATTTAAGATGAATAGAAGAAATTAATGGCGCGTGAAGCATGGACTAATAGCACAAATTATCTACAGGGTGTCCCAAAAATTACAAAACTAAATAATTCCAAAAATCTCGGAAATTAAATTCTAAAAATTATTTAAAAGTTCTATAAACACAAAAAAATGTCCAAAAATTGTATTTTCTTTTTAAGAGCGTTCTAATTACGTTCGCGCGTCATAATTTCCATGAGCAATATTATTTAAGCGATGTTATCTAATAGATGTCACTTCTGTCAGTCACCATTAGTGGCTGGAACATATTAGGGAATATTATCATGAAATCTTCGAGTATGTGTTCGATCTATCGAGCACGTGGTAAAGGGGTAATCGATGTTCGAGTCGGGGTACACACGTTACGTGATTGCTCCACTGGGTGACCTGCCACTTTGAGCTTGACGAGAAAAGGGATGAGATGGGGCAAAGAGCGAGGGAGGGGTGGAGGGGGGGGGGGGGCGGGGGGGGAGAAATGGAGATGAAGAGGTCTCCGCAACACTTGAGGCGTCGTCTAAAATACTTATTAACTTAATTAATTGTCAATTAATCATTTAAAAATTGCCAAAACGTCAAAATTTTGTTTTTTTTTGTTTTTTTTTCTCCAAAAAAATGTAATAATTATTCCAATTATAACAAATGAGGAAAAATGAGTCAAAATTTTGATAATTTCGGATGTAAACGTCTCAGAAAATTTATGAGGAATTTGATACGACTTTAAAAACTCGTTTTCTCTCAGCGACTTACAATTGGTCGAATAACGTAAAACCTTCTCGTATATCGTTAGAGTTAGAGCGCGCACTTTTATGCACCGATTATTTCCAAGGGATTCCATCTCGCTGCTCTCCCCACCTAATTCTTTCCAGTTTCTTTGTTTGTGCTTTGGAGAATTTTTTGTTCCGTGACCGTGTTGGCTTTGCACTCGTGGCTCGTTACCACTTGGTGGTAATTTATTTCTAACGAATTATTCGAGCGACAGTTTACATTGATTTTAATAAGAAAAAAGGAAATAAAGTTAATTGAGACATTTTTAAAGTTTAAACAAATTTTGTTTCTTTTTTTTTTCTCCAATCGATTGTTTTTTTCAATGAAAAAATAAAAATTGACGATGCAACGAACGAAGTTAAAATACCAAAAGACGTGCAGAAATTCACCATAAAAAAAAAAATGAAAAAAATGTTTGGGAATCTGCAATCGCATTATTTATCCAACGAGACGACTGCTCGAAAGTTCTAACCGGCGATAAATCTAATAGCGTGTGCTCTTGAGTGAACGATCGCACTCCTGAGACTTACTCTACGAACACATACACGTGTTCGCATAAAGAAAAACGAAGAAATGTAGAAATAAGGAGAGAAAATCCGAAAAAAAAGAAGAGCTTGAAATGATCCAGAATCCCTTGGGTTCGAATCCTTCAAAGATCGTGATCCTTTCATTTTTTATCTTCTTTTTTGTTCCTTTTTTTATCTTTTCTTTTCTTTTTTCAAATAAATCATTATTTTATAATTTACATAGATGGAAAAATGAATATTAACAATTATTACGTATTATTAACAACAATTGTCATTATTATATTAAAATATGGCGAGATGAAAAAAACAAAAAAGCTTCCATGGATAAAAATATCAAAATTTGTCGATGAATGTTTTTTTTTTTTTTTTTTTTTTTTTTTTTTTTTTTTTTTTTTTTTTTTAATAACGAGAATGATTAGAATTCGGATAAGATTTTTTCTCCATTTTTTTCACAAATATTCCACTCTGTAACGCTCCGGTGTGACAATTCGCTATCTTTTTCGTGCTTTTTTGTCGTTTTTTCGTTCGCGTTTATCTTCTCGACGGGCTGTCGAGAATGGAAAAAAACATAGGCATGTATATGTATATATCGCCAATGAGGCTCATAGCTCGTTGGAAAATAAAAAAATAAAATAAAAATAAAAAAAAAAGATATGAAAAAAAGGAGAGAGAGAGTGAGAAAATGCGAAGAGAGTATGGGGCACCAAATTATAATGCGAGGTAAAGAGGAACAGAGATAGTGTATAGTCACTAACAAATTGCATCCGTATCTCCGCTCCCTTTGACCTGTCTCAATAGCTAATTACATCCTACGATAACATCGAGTATGTTTTATTTTGTATGTTTATAGTCGTCGATGCAAAAATTATGTTTTTTCTATTTTTTTTCTTCCAGTTTTTAAAGAATTTTTCGATTTCTTTTATTCATTTATTTTTTTTTCTATTTCTTTTTCCCCAATACTTACAGATTTTTTGATTTTTTTTTTCATTTTTCTATTTCTTCTATTTTTTCCCCAAATTTTAAAGAATCTTTCGAATTTTTTAGGCTTTTATTTTTTTTCTATCTTTACCACCTATTTTTTAAGATTTTTCCAATTTTTTTATTTATTCAATTGTTTTTGTATTTTTTCTCCCAATTTTTACATTTTTTTATTTATTTACTTATTCTTCTATTATTTTGAAGAATTTTGAAAAAAATGAATTTTTTATTCATTCTTCTGTTTATTTGTTTATTTATTTATTTATTTATTCATTTATTCATTCATTCATTCATTCATTTGTTCATTCGTTCATTCATTCGATCATTCGTTCATTTATTTATTTATTTATTTATTAATGTATTTATTTATTTATTCTTCTATTTTTTTGAAGATCTTTTGAATTTTTAGGCATTTATTTATTTTTTCTATCTTTGCCCTCCATTTTTTATGATTTTTCGAATTTTTTTATTCATTCAATTGTTTTTCTATTTTTTCTCCCAATTTTTACAGATTTTTTGCATTTTTTTATTTATTCGTTTATTCTTCTATTATTTTGATGAATTTTGAAAAAAAATTGAATTTTTTATTCATTCTTCTGTTTATTTGTTTATTTTTTATTATTTATTCGTTTATTCGTTTTTATTTATTTATATTATTTGTTTGTTTATTCGTTTATTCATTCATTCATTCATTTGTTCATTCGTTCATTCATTCGATCATTCGTTCATTAATTAATTTATTTATTTATTTATTTATTCTTCTATTTTTTTGAAGAATCTTTCGAATTTTTTAGGCATTTATTCATTTTTCTTATCTTTGCCCCCCCCCCCCCATTTTTTAAGATTTTTCCAATTTTTTTATTCATTCAATTGTTTTTCTATTTTTTCCCCCAATTTTTACAGATTTTTTCCATTTTTTTATTTATTCGTTTATTCTTCTATTTATTTGTTTATTTATTTATTCATTTATTCATTCATTCATTCATTCATTTGTTCATTCGTTCATTGATTCGTTCTTTCATTTATTTATTTACTTATTTATTTATTTATTTATTTATTTATTTATTCATTTATTTCTCATATTATTGAGACATTTCAATGATTCATATGTACACAAAGCTGACGTAAAATTTTCTGGCATAAATATATTAAAGGGCTCTTACGAATCTAAAGAGGGAGAAAGGAGACGAAAGGATCGTGGGTGAAGGATGGTTGGCAGCTAAGGGAAGGGGGGGTGGGGGAATAAGGCGAAAAGCTGACGAGGAGTTTGTCTGAGACACAAAAAAATGTCTTAAGACAAAAAAAAGTCTTAAGAACACTGAAGCAAATGCAAATCCCCAAAAGCTTTGACTTCCGGACATTGGAATTTCCGGCGAATTCCATTTTTTTTTTTGCTTCCATTCTCTTCCCAATTTGCCACATTTTTCGTCGCGAAAGAATAAAAATGAAAAAAAAGCTCTCTCGTAACGTTTATTCGGTGTATTTTCATTTAATTTTTTTCTTATTACAAAGAATAATGGGAAAAAATCTTGTAATTAAATTCCTGCAATTTACACTTTTGACGTTTCTCGTAAACGAGACTTTTTGAGGTGTTTTTTTTTTTTTTTTTTTTTTTTATTGTCGTTATTCTCAACAAGCATTAATTGAGAATTATTTTAACCGAGAAAGGAGGTTAAGAGTAGACTGAAACGTATAATTGAAAAATAAAACTAAAAAAACAATAATTATTATTATTATTTTCTCTCATTATGGGAAAAACATAAAAACAGTCAAACCTTTTTTTTCAATAATCTACAAAGTTTGATTTCGAAAAAAAAATAAATAAATAAATAATAGGATAGGAAATAAAAACTATAAATAGAATAGCTGTACGATTGACTGGTCCATACTCGCCAGGATTTCTTCTTTCTCCAATGTATAAAGCCCCATTTCAGCTTTCAACAGTTCCAGAGGGTAGTTATTTTTGTGGGATTTCCGAATGCCCTCTCGTGGCGCTTAGTCGGCTTATAAAACTTTTTCTTACATCGCGAAATAACGAACAGATACACACACACACAAACACACAAGTCAAATAAAAACGAAAAAAAGTCTATTGCAATATTTGAAAGAAGAAGCCATGTCTGATTCAACCCCAATTACGAAAGAAAACAATTTCTTTCATTTTTATCAAAATAAAAGAAAAATAAACGAATTTTTACTGTCTAATATTGTTTGTAATATTTATTTATTTATTGTTTATTTATTGTTTGAACATTCGTGGATAATTAAACGATGGTGTTTATTGTTTTGTTGTTAAAAAAAAATCGTAAGCATAAAATATTATCGGGCTCGCCTGTCTGACAAATTAAAACCTTAACTACTTAGCCACTTCGCCTGCAAGCCTCTTTCGTGTTTCATTTATTTTCTCATGGGATAAAAAACAATGAAATTTTCTCTAAATAGTTTATACGATTCTGAGAACATAAGGGTTAGAAAGTTGCACAAAAATGTGGGCCCTCAAGGGTGAGAAAAGTTGGGACGAGAGGATAAAAAGAATGAAAAAGAGAGAGAGAGAGAGAGAGAGAGAGAGAGAGAGAGAGAGAGAGAGAGAAGAAAAAAGACAATTACGAACCGAGTCTCGAGTGCACTGTACAATTTTGTGGTTTGGCCTGTTTGCGGTGGACGATTCGAGTTTATCGAGCTATTTGAAAGGGGACACAAGAGACCAGAGCTCTTGTGTAGCGCATGACCAATTTTAACCCCCGTCCCATCCCCCCGCCCCTTTTTCCACCCTTGCAATAAAAAAGCATCTTTGATCTTCCCTATGATCTTAAATGCCACTTGAAATAAAAATAAAAAATAAATTGGCGCTACTTATTAGGAATTTTGGATCGAACGAAATTTCTCACGATAAAAACATTTTATTCGTCGCTGAAATAAATTTTTATTTCTCACTCGAAAGCTCCTCTGTATCGAAACTCACAAACGAAAACGAAAATAGGTTCGAATCGAATATAACCAGCTGTGGAAAGACTTTTTGCTCGACTGCGTATGTAGATATGTTCCAAAATGTAGTCAACCCCCATCCCCCAACGTTTATACTGCAAACCGAGCTCTGCTAACACTCCGATAGAGTGCTTTATATTCTCGAGATACCCCACGAGATATATCCTTCCACCCAGCCCGGAAAATTCGATCTCAATTCGCAGAATGAAAAATCCTCAGGCGATGAAAAAATAAAAGGAAAAAATTGGCGCGTATGGCACAGAAATGTTGAAAAAAAAGGATTTTTCAGAATTTTTTATAAACACGAAAAATGTGATTTTTTAATTCCCAGTTCGATTCGACGCAACACAATTTTCTTTCCAATTTTTCTCGCATTCCAAAATAGTTTTTCGATTTTTTCGTCGATTTACAATTGTAAAAAAAGTATTTTCTTAATTCCCAACTCAATTTAGAAAAGTATAATTTTTTTCGATTTTTTCCATGAATTTAAACGCGAAAAAAAGGGTCGGACGTTGTACGCTCGATAAGGAGCGTAAACCGTCCGACCGTAGTTTCGCGTTCTATTGTCCGAAAAAAAAGATTGGGCAGTCTCAAAAAAGCAAAACAAAACCATTCGAGATCGTATCACTGGCTGAAGAATCTTTTTGTCCTTAAATACGCCTGAAAAAAAAAACTCGCTGCCAAAAAAATCGAATTTAAGGGGTAGTCAGAAATTTTGTCCCATCTCGCTTTAATCCTCGACGTCAAGTCAATTTTTCACTATACACACCGTAGAGGAATTTTAGTGTGTTACGTTCTGTTGTAACGCGATTGTCGAAAAATGCTTTTGCACCTATTTCTGCATCGTCAATTTTTCGCTGTATCCGGTACCGCGTTAGAGGCAATAAAAAACTGCGATAACGCGAGAAAGGAAGAATAAATAATAAAAAAAGTTACCATAATGCAGGATAAATGAGTTTTCCGAGTTTCTAGCTGGCAGTGTGAGAACAGGCTCTCAAAAAGCTTCTATATTAAGCTCACCCCCCCCCACCCCCCACCCCCACCCCCAACCCCAACCCCAACCCCAACCCCAACGTCCCTCTCTTCATCTAGCAACCGACTAACTCGATAGCGACTTCGTAAATTGACAATTTTGAGTTTCCATTTTCAGTAACCAAACGCAAAAGAGACGACCTTAAGTTACGGTCGTTTCTGTTTATCCCCCAACCCCAACCCCCGCCCCCACCCCCTCAAACACCTCGGACTATTTATGAATTTTCCTTCACTCTCATTTCACTTTGTATCGCAGATCCCTCGGTGTTTTGTTAATTAAATTGAAATCTCTCTGTTGCTACTTGCTCGAGGAGAGGGAATACCCGTGGAAACGCAAAATTTCAAGGATCCTAAACTCTTGAGAATATATATATATATATATATCCGGGCAAGAAACTAGGAGAGAAATGCTAATCTGGTGGCTCAAATCTACGAGGAAGTTTCTCGATTTCTACTAACGTTTCAGTTTGGCAAACAAACTGTCTGGAGTTCTCGGGACGTGACCTCGAGTCCGGCAATGCGTTCTCGACCCCTTATCTCTAGACATCTCACAAATCTACGTATGTTAAGACAATATGTATGACCCGAGCAAGTCGATATTTTCGTACTATGGAATCCTGATGTTTAAACGCCTGTATTTTTTAAACCGGTGGCTGAATTATATTAAAACATTGGGATAATATCTGGCTAGACACCATCCATCTATATTCCGTTTTTTGTTAGAGACGCTCAATTCGTTTAGATATGACAACGAAAAAGGCATTTTGGACACGATTTTTTTGGAGGTTAAACACACGATTAGTGGCTATTTAAATAGAAAATATTTCCTGTTCTACTCAATCAATCGTTTTTTAATTTTGACCACGTTTAGATATCCACTCCATCGATACGTGGATAAGGTTCGAATGGATTCTATAAAAGTTGATTTTTCGATCCACAATTATAATTCGGTATTCATTATCATAAAATAATTAATGAATTATTGGAGTTATAACTTTGAAACTTTGGGATAATATCTGTTCAGACGCCATCTAGATATACTTCGTTTTTTACTAGAATCGCTCAACCCATTTAAATATGAGAACGAAAAAGGCTTTTTGGACACGACTTTTTTGGAGGTTAAACACACGATTAATGGCTATTTAAATCGAAAATATTTCCTGTTCTATCGAATCAATCGTTTTTAAATTTTGACCACGTTTAAAGATCCACTCCATTGATACGTGGACACGATTTGAATGGATTCTGTGAAAATTTATTTTGTGACCCTAAATTATTACTCATCATTGATTACTGCATTTGTATTTTCCTTTTGTTTGACATTTATTACAGTAGGGTATACAATAAATTAATTAACTAGAGTTAGGTGTATATAAAGTGATTTGTCGCGAGTTGACGAGGAGCTTTTCAAGTCTCATTATTCAATAATTAAAGCAATTAAAGCACACGCGACGTGAATCTCCGAATTACTCAAGCCGTCACGCTTCTCTCGAAACTTATCCCACGTCCTTTCGTTACATACTGATTAAGCATGAATTTTCCATAATTCAAACATTTGTAAATAAATTATTCAAAATAACATAAAAATAAATCTATCAAATATATAAATACATCTTAACAAAGATATATTTATAATTTGGATATATTTTAAATTTTGATCATATTTATGTTATTTTTTTTCGACAAGAGGTTCGAAATCTTCTGACTCGTGACGAATTAAAATCCACAAGTGAAGAAAAAGAAAAAAGAGAGAGAGATTCAGAAAAAGAATTGGATACCGATTGAACTTTTTTTTAGTTCGTAAAGCTGACTACAACTTTTATCACGCTCGGGTAAAACGAAATTCAGGCGAGAACGAAAATGTAAAAAAAAAGAGAGAAGATGTCAGATATCACAGTCCCGAAACTTTTATTCAATTATACGATCGTAATTTTCTACGACATTAATTAAATGAAAATTCGATCGAGGCTGGATAAAATTGTCCCTTTTTTAAATGAATAATTACAAAAAAATGCGACGAAAACAGTGGCAAAAATCTTTAATTTATAAAAAAAACATTTGTTTAATTTACAAACATGTTTATTTTTATTAGCGTATAGCAAATAATGGTTTATTTGTTGTTTCAGACGTTTGGCTCACGAAGGAACGAGGGAACAGAATCGAATTGTTTTTCTACGCGGAAAAAATCGTCGGAACATCAAAATATTTGGAAGCGATCGTAGGCCAATCGTAAAATAATGCAAATAAAAGGAAATTTATTAAAATGCTTGTATCCTCGTTTCGAATTTCTTACGAACGTATAGAAATCTGAGAAAAGACATAAACTCTGAGACGCGGGAAAAAAAAGCGAGTAAATAAAAGGAAAATAGTAGTTTAACCGGAAACGACGGGCCAGTGGAAAATAACGGTTTTTGCGCGACGAATCGTAAGGGAGGAAAAAACAAAAAGAAATATACACGTTCATTGGGGGAGAAACAAAAATAAATGAGAAAAAAGTAGTGAAAAGAGCGATCAAGTCAGACCTTAAGGGCTTACGTGCCGGACCATGTGAATCATCGCCCGTGTTTATTTTCTTTGATCCAATGAAAGTAGAAAAAACCAGAAGTGAACGGACGAGACAAAGAAAACTAACATCGACAAAGAATATGGCTCTCCTATTTTTTTTTTTTTTTTATCGTTTTTCTTTGTCTAAATAATTAATAAATATTCGTCGACAATAAATCCGGTCATTTTTTCCTAAAATAATAAAGAAAAATCTTTCTTTTATCGAAAAAAAAAAATGATCGGAATTTGGAGATAGAGTGTAAAGAAAAAAGTTAATTAATTTATTGTAAACAATTAATTATAACAACCGAACTAAAACAAATTCATATGTGAAAATTGAACATTCTCAGTGCCAAGAAAAAACATTTTCTCCACTGAAAAAACGTGCACGGAAACTCGAAGGCCCCGAAAAAAATGAACTCTTTCTCGAGTCGATGTGTGTCGACATGAGAAAAATGCCGGAAGCTCATCCGACGAGTTATTCTCGTCGTAGTTCATCCGAAAAACTACGAGCTCCATTATTATCGCTTCGAAGCCACGACGGTTTATCGCCGTGTCTCGGTTCTCAAGTGACGAAGTGCAAATGTCGTATTTGTGATTGAAGTCCAAGAAAAAAAACGAAAAAAAGAAGAAAACGTTTTCTTTCTTTTTTTCCCTTTTTTCTGAAGCTCAAGGTAGTACCTCCGGACAATCAGGATCAAAAGTTTATCCCACAGGGGTGAGGCTAGATTAATTAAAGTAAATTAATTGAAAATTCATAATAAAAATAATTTTTGGGTGAAAATTTCGATCTTTTGCTTATGGGAATCTTTTTTTTATCCATGAAAGTTAAAACAATTTAGAAACAATTGTAATAATTTAAAAAATTGGGGAAAAAATAATTTTTTTCGTATTCAAAAATCAAAATGGCGTCGTTTTTGAAAAAAATTTAAATAAATTGTAAATTTAAGCTAAATCAATTGAAAATTAATAATAGAAATAAATTTGTATTATTAATCTTTTTGTTTTGAGTCGAAACTTCGATCTTTTTGATTACGGCAATTTTTTTTAACCATGGAAATTAAAAAAAATTGGAAACAGTTGTAATTTAAAAAACTGGAAAAAATTACGCTTTTTTCGTATTCAAAAATCAAAATGGCGTTAGTTTTGGAAAAAAATGAAATAAATTGTTTGTTAGAGGATTCCACGGAGGTACTACCATAAAAAAACGTCATGCTGACAACGGGAGGAAGCGGGCTTACCGGTTGGACGAACGAATTCAGCGCCATGTTGCATCAAGTTTCATGCAACGATAGTACGATTGTATCGCATGGCGCTAACACAAGTGCCGATTTTTTCAATTGTGCCAATCAATGCGGACTCGCCTTTATGGGCTACGATCATTTTTGCACGATCGTTAGATCGCCAAATTTGACTACGGATGTCGCAGCGATCGGCAGGTTTTCACACTTTGGGATCGGCACGGGCGGCACAACGTTGCTTTGCCGCCCTTGCGATTATTTCGCAAATGGCGGCTGCGATCTCAATATCTCGCTCGTCCTTAACGGCCTCGAGAGCATTGAGGGCGCATTTCTCTCGAGAATATCCCGTTTCAAGGACTGCAACTCCAGCCTACTTGGAGAAGTAAGTTATCGCCAAATTTCGAGGTTTTTTTTGGGCACCAAATTTTGCCGATCTATTATAAAAGATTCGAAACAAGAAAACTATAAGGATTTAAGGGAAAAACCTTATCTAAAGGTTTTTGAGGTCGCTGATTTCAAATCTGAAGTCAAAATTTCCCAGAAACAAAATGGCGGACTTGTGGGACCCAAAAAAATATAAAATTGCCTGTTTTTGATGGAAATTCGTGTCAAGGGGGTTTTCGGCGTCACAGGTTTCGAATCTGAAGTCAAAATTTTCCAAAACTAAAATGGCGATCTTGTGGGATCTAAAAAATAGAAAATTGCCCGATATTGAAGGACATTCATGTCAGGGCGGTTTTTGGGGTCACAGATTTAGAATCTGAGGTCAAAAATTTCCAAAAACAAAATGCCAGACTCGTGGAATCAAAAAAAAAATGTATTTCGCCAATTTTTATGGAAATTCATATCTCTGGGTTTTCGAGGTCGTTAATTTTGAAAGTAGCAACTAAATTATAAAAAGCTTTGATTAATTAAACAATTCAATAAAAGTAAAATAATTATTAAACAGTAATTTGACAATCAAACATTTTCTGAAGGTCCTCGAGTGTTCGCCATCGTTGAACGCCTCGTCGCAAGACCTGGAAGTGACATGTTCTCAAAGCACAGGATACAATAAATTATCGAGAGGCCGAAAGCTCGATTGGAGCTTCCTTTTTGTCGCAGTTTTTATTTTGGCCGGTGGACTTGGCAATATTCTCGTTTGCCTGGCAGTTTTTCTCGACAAAAGACTCCACAACGTGACGAATTATTTTTTGCTCTCATTAGCCGTGGCTGATCTGCTCGTCAGTCTTTTTGTCATGCCTCTCGGTGCAATACCAGGATTTTTGGGTGAGTACCAATTTAAATCCATATCAATCACGCCGGATAATCCCAAACGAATTAGGCAAAATACAAAAATTCACTTTTCGAATAAAATAATTATGAAAAAAAATCCTAAAAATGTGAATTCATTGTGCATTGATAAATTGAAGCTAAAAAAAGACTCAGACGTTCCGGATGAGGTGTTAAGACGAGTAAAAGACTCTCGAACTAAATTTGCATCAATCCCATTCATTCGAAGGGTGGCGAAAGCACGAGGGAGGAAAAGCTCGCTCGTCTCGCATCGCTAATAAGCTGAAGATTAAAAAAAAAAAAAAAAAACTCCCAGCTGACAGAATAAAATATCGAGGTGGTTTTTCAAAGCTTCTCAGATTTTTAGCTTCCCTTCGAATAATTCTTTAAAAAAAAAACAAAAAAAAATAATACCTCAAGACGAAACGTTTTGTTTGAGAGGCTTAAACGTCTCGGTTTTGCAATTTGCAAAATTGCCAGCTTTTTTTCAACCTGCCTTTTATTACATTAACCCTTGAGGCTTAAATTTTTTTTTATTTAAATTAATAATTAATTATTAAGGCTGTAAGAAAAATTATTTGGTCCAAATCAATCCGAGAATTGTTTAAAATATAAGAATACTTTTTTTCGATCAAAAATTTCGGAAAAAAAATACAAAAAATTTTGTGTCAATTAAATATACACACATAAGAGGTAACGAAAAGAAAGGGAAAGAGGTAGTAAAAAACACAGAGAGCGATAAAACGATAAAATTCACGAATGGGCAAGTGAGTAATGAAGCCGAGATCACAGAAAATCTGATAAGTCGTACAGAGGTCTTAAGGGCTTGGGCCGGTGGTCGAATTTTATGGGAGGCTTGGTTACGAGCATCCCCTTAACTTTCTCTGACCATTTGATTTATGTGATCGTTAAGGTCTCGATGCTTTTTCTTCACTGATCATCGTGCTCTCTCTCTTTCTCTTTCGATGTTCATAGAGAATAAAAAAAAAAAAAAAAAAAATCTAGTGATTTTGAGACTTTGACTCGGTCCCTTATTTTTCCCGGCTCATTGAATATCTGCAATCGATTTCTCGCTACTATTCACATTCAATTTATGGCTCTACCTTCAATCGCAAAAATTTTTCCAATTCCATTCGCAAAAACAAAGAAAATAACTTGACCCGGAAACTATTTTTTTTTTTCACTCAATTTGCCCGATAGATTTTCCGGATATTTTTTTCGGGACAATAGTAATATCAATTGATCCGAAAAAAAATTGGTGGAACTTGCGAATAAGTTTTTTATTGAAAAAAAATGATCGAAATATTTATTTCAACCAATCAAACAAATTTTCCATCAAACTCCACTTTTATTCGCATTTCTTGAAATTTTCAAAGTTTTTTTTTTATCGCCACGTTACTTTATCGTTTTTTTCGTACTTTTTGACTATTTTATGGTTTTTTATATTTTACAAATTATGACAAACTGACACTTAAACGGAGATTAAATGTGTCGAGGGAGCAATCATGCTCGTATAAAAGGTTGCACGATGCAAAGAGAAGGAAAGAAAACAAAAAGGAATGGAGAATAACGAGGTACAACCCCTGGGAAATGCCCCAGGGGTTGAAAAAGACAATCGCGATTTCAGGCACTCATCCCCCTATTGCTTTTCGGGGTGCATGGACTCTGAACAAGGGGAATATTATTGAGATTTTACGTTACGTTATAAAACGTGGCAAATTTTGTCGATATCACGAACTCGCCATCGCCAAATCAACCCCTCAATGTCACCGACTAAATTTTCCTTCATCCTCATTTTTTATTTCATTTTTGAGCCCGAAAAGAACCAAATTCAACAAAAAAAAATCATTTTTCTGTATTATTAAATTTTTGTTTTCGAGCTCAAAAAAAAAACATTCAACCAAACAAACGTTTTTCTAATTTTTTCATTTTTTTTTAGCTCGAAAAGAAAAAAAATCTATCAAAAAATCATTTTTCTATTCTTTTAATTATTTTTTGAAAATAAAAAAAAAATATATATATATATATAAAATTATTCCAAAATTGTATTATTTTCAAAAGAAGAAAAAGAAATTTTAGCACATGCTAAAAAATTCACGATTTATTATTCTCATAAAAGCTCCCTTTTTTACTAGTCTTGTCAGAAGGGATTAATTACGAACCGGTTTATCTGACGTCAAATCGGAGCTTTATATCACACAACAGTGAAACGTAAACCGGAAGTCCATTCCGCGATGCACTAAATTTCAATTATTTTTTTCCCTAGGCAATCAGAAGAACAAAAAATCGTTAAAAAGAGACACTAAACAAAGAGAGAAGAATTATTAACAAAAGAAAACCTAAATAATTAATTAAAAATGAAAAATAAAAAAAAAATAACATTAAATAACGAATAAATCATAAGAATAAGGAATAAAAAAAATTCGTGAAGCTCCGTCGTGAATACGATTAATTGACAATTGAATTTAGCGACGAAATCTAATAATATCTTAATATATGTATATATGGGGCCTTCCACGCCAAATCGACCTACGTCAGACCCTTCCATTCTTTGATTTGGCTGAAAAATTTATGATGCAAGACCCATTGAAAGAAGCTCTTTTCATTTTTTTCCGATATTTTTGTCCATAAACTTGTGAGATATAATTTTTTTTTTTCAAAATTCGATGTTTTTTTCTTCAAATAACTGTAACTCTCTAAAAAATCGACCAAATAGAATTTTTTTTGGTAAATATTTAGATTAGGTCCTGTTGCAAGAAATGGTTCCAAATTTTTTTTCATGGTTAATTGTTGATAAAAAATGATATCGCGAATAATTTTAGGGAGGGGGAAAGTGAAAAAAAAAATTTAAACAAAGATGTGGAAAGAAGAGTATTTTTTTTTTATTAATCTTTCTCTCTTTCGGCGGAGTTTTCGTTGTTGTCGCTCGGTTGAAAGAAATCTTTCATAATAATGAAAAAAGCGTGGAGACGTTCGGTGTGGATCGCATAATATCGGCGAAATATAAATTCGGGATCGGGGTCAACAAAATTAATTTGGTGATTAATCGTAAGTGCTTATATCCTAAAAAAATGAAACGATATTGTAATGAATTATTGAGATAATATAAAGAAAGGAAAAATAGTTGTTGCTACGAACCTTCGTTATCAATGCAGTTACACCCAGAAAAAAACATCTAGTCGATTTAACTAGGATCTAGTTAAATCAAATAAATTTTTTTCTTTGTCTCACGGCCAAATAGAGGTCTATTTAATTTTAAGAAATTATTTTTTTTATCCCAATATTTGTATATTCTTGATTAACGAAAAACTTAATATATGTATTAAAATCGGACATATTTTTATCTAAAAAATTGAACGAATACAAAATTGAAAAAAAAAAAAAAATATTTATATTACTATTTATAAAATTTATAGAATTAATTATACCATATTCAATTATGATATTATTTAATAACATTTTCATGGGTCTAAACCGATTCTATAAATTAATAATTAATTCTATAAATTCTATAAATTTATAAAATTTATAGAATTAATTATACCATATTCAATTATGATATTATTTAATAATATTTTCATGAGTCTACGAATAAACGAACCCAAATAGCATCAAATTTTGAAAAAAAAAATATATCTCACAAGTGTATGGACAAAAAAATCAGAAAAAAATGAAGAGAGCTTCTTTCAACGGGTCTTACATCATAAATTTTTCAGCCAAATCAAAGAATGAAAGCGTCAGGCGAAGGTCGATTTCGTGTGGAATGCCCCATATATATATATTTGTTTTATTTTTATTAAATCCACTTGGTACGAACTTCCTTCCGGGTCATGTGATACGAGATGTATAAAACCAAAAACACTTCAAAATCAATAATAATAATGATAACAATTATGACAAGACGACAAAGCCCTCCCATGTTTGAATCCTCTCCCTATTACTCCACCCACATGCGGAACTTGCCGAGCTATCAATATCGAAAGAAATCAAGGCAAAGTGTTGAAAAAGAAAAAAAATTAAAATGTCTGTATATATATGGGGCATTCCACGCCAAATCGGCTACTTTTGAAATTCGCATTTTTTATTGTGTTGATTTATTTTTCTTTAAGGAAGCTTTCCAGTGTGACAGCCCGAAAAATCGCTGTTTTTCGCGATTTTTTTTTTTAAAGAAAAAATAATCTAATCGGTCTGGTTTTTTTTTGTATATTAATTGGGTATTGAAGAATACAAAACAATTTTTTAAAGATCGATTTATTTATTAATTAATATCTATAAAAATGATGAAACAATTGTTGCAGAAAATGCACTTGGATGTGGTGTCCACGTTGGGGGTCACAATTTTGATCTGAAACAAAAAACACAAAAAGATTATTGATCGGTATATAATTGGCTTTCGTGCTATGGAGGCTTTTTTTTTTTTTTTGCAAAAATGGCGCCGGTTTGAACAAAAAGTATCGATTTTAGGATTTTTTTTTGGCAGTTTTTTTTACAAAAAAATAGGAAGATGTCAAAAAAAAAAAGCTTCCATAGCACGATAAACAATGACGTTAAGAATATTGTGTAAAAAATTCAACTCGATAGCTTTAAAACTCTGCCCTCCAAGTTGGACACCGTTTTGAAAAATGCTGTTTCGAGAAAAACGCGTTCGACGGCCGACGCGGCAGCTGTAGCGCTCCGTTGCCTTCTTCCAAGAAATGCTGTACAGTAACCGAAATAATCTGAATTTCGGCATGAAAATTTCAGGGAATATTCGGAAGAGTGTATACTATTCGATAAAGCAAAAAAAAAATCGATTTTTTGAAAATTTCACACTGGAAAGCTTCCTTAATGGAGTTCATTGAAAGGAACTCGTCCAATTTTTTTTCAAATTTTTATCTCAACACGTTCATCGGAAACGAATTTTTGAAAAATTTTTCGATTTTTTTTCTTCAAATATCAGTAACTCTCTCAAAAATACAGTAAACTAAATGGATGAGGGGTCAAAATGTTAGTTTTAAAACGTAATTTCGTATGAAAATATGTAGGAATTCATCAAAATATTCCATTCAACAATTTTTCGAATTCTAAGCGAGAAATATTTTTTTTCCACAATGTTAACCCTCTTCGATTTTGCTCTTGACTTTTTATCAAAAACTATCATTTTTTTGTGACTTTTAACGAGAGAAACCAGTTTAGGAGGCCGAAATTTTGGTGTTTTTCGTGAATTTTTTTAACAGGGAAGGAATAATCTGAATTTGTTTAAATTTGGAGGATATTTTATTCATATTTTGAAGTACACTTTGTAATTTTTTCAAGTCATTTCCGCCGGAAATAGTGGAGTTAGAATCTCCTGTCCACGGACGATCGCCATCCGAGTTTTTTGCTGGTGGGCATTCCTGAAGTCACAATTTTTATCTGTAATCATTACAATTTTTTTTTTCGTTAACAACATATTTTCTAAGAATATGAACCTAATTGTGATGAAAAAAGTTGAAAATTGCATGTTTTTGAGGTGTTTGAACACAATGTCATGTTTTTATACCATGTTTTTTCACCTTTTTTGCATTAAAAAAAATATTTTTAATAATAATATCATCCCAGAGTTAGGTTCATATAGATTGCAATTGAATAAAGAATATTCACACAAATGTTCAGAACGATTGGTCAATAACTTTTTGAGCTAGAATGCCCACCAGTTGAAAAAAAGTCGTCCATGGACAGCAGCTTCAAACTCCACTATTTCCGGCGGAAATGACTTGAAAAAATTACAAAGTGTACCTCAAAACATGAATAAAATATCCTCCAAGTTTAAACAAATTCTGATTATTCCTTCCCTATTAAAAAAAGTTCATGAAAAAGACCAAAATTTCGGCCTCCTAAACTGGTTTCTCCCGTTAAGCCTAGTTTGATGGTGGGGAAATCGTTCGTTGTATTTTTTATAATTAAATTGTGGATTCTTTTTTACTATTAATCATGCACAAATCCCTGAGAAATCATAAAAACCGAATGGATAAGGAGGTAAAATTTTTCGTTTTGACAGGTACTTTCGTTTAAAAATATGTCAACAATTGTTTAAAGATTACATAAATCAATTTTTTAATTATAAGCAAGAAATTTTTTTTCCGCAGTGTTAGTTCCTTTTGATTTTGCTGTTAAATTTTTATAGGAAACTATTATTTATTTAATGGATTTTAAGACTATTATGATCGTGGGAAAATATTAGTCGAATCAACGACAAAAATCTTGAATAAAATTAACAATTAAAAAAATAAAACTAGCTATTTTCCCACGTTCGTACTTAGCTTAAAATTCATTAAATGAATCACGCTTCCGTACAAACATTAAATAAATTAATTAGTACAAGCGCTATGAAAAAAGGTTATTTTATCTTAAAATTGGAAAAACTAAGTTATGTAAACTTGGAATAATTTTTCACATATTTTTAAACAAAAGTACATTTCAGAACAAAAATTTTAACCCCCTAGACGATTCGCTTTGTTCGATTTTTCGGGGAGTTATAGATAATTGCAAAAAAATGTTTATTTTCATTATAAAAATATACAACGAACGATTTCCCCACGATCATACTAGGCTTAAAATTCCTCAAAAAAATAATGGTTTTTTATAAAAAATTAACAGCAAAATCGAAGGGGGCTAACTAAGTGGGAAAAAACATTTCATGCTTAGAATTGTAAAAATTGATTCATGTAATGTTTTGATAATTTTCTGCATATTTTTAAACGAAAGTACGTTTCAAAACTAAATTTTTGATCCCTCATCCATTCGATTTACTGTATTTTTGAGAGAGTTATTGATATTTGAAGAAAAAAATTGGAACATTTTTCAAAAATTCGTTTCCGATGAAGGTGTTGAGATAAAAATTTTTTAAAAATTATACGAGTTCCTTTCAATGAGCTCTATTAGAGAAAAAAAATCAAAACAATAAAAAGTGCTAATTTCATAAGTGACCGATTTGGCGTGGAATGTCCCATATATAAATTGCAAAATACAATTAATTTCTTTGTCGTCATGTTTTACAGACGATATTATCGTGGTGGAAATATTCTTATATTATCCTCGGTTCCATTGTTATTTTGTTTTAATTTCTATTGTTTGATTTTATTTATTTTTATTTTTATCTTATTTTCATTGTTGTTGTTGTTTAGTTATTTTTTTATTTAATCCCATTTTCATGGTCATTATTTAATTACAATTTTATTTTATTTTAATCGTTATTATTTTACTAATTTTTATTTTTATCTTGTTTGCATTGTTATAATTTTATTTTATTTAATTATTATTTAATTAATTTTTATTGTTTTTTATTTTCATCTTATTTCCATTTGTATTGTTAATTTTGTTAATATTTATATTCTGTTGTCATTGTGTCAACGAGAGAAGAACGAGAAAATAATTTTGACCATTTTTTATCACCTTGAAAAAAGAACGTTGGTACGATAAAAAAAAAATTCATAACTTTCGGTAGAGTTTGAGATTGTTGCGGAGTGGGCGGCAGTGGAGAGGGGGAAATAAAAAAATGCACAACTCGTAAAGTGGCCCAGTTGAAATACGTCAGCCGGAAAAGTACTGCAAGCTTGTACGGAAGTACTCCAAGGCGTTTTAATGCCCAACAGACTTACTAAAAGCTTCCTCGGGAAAGCCTCGTACGACGAGTTTTACATTTGTACTCTCTCCGCCGCCGAGTTTCTCGTTTAACAAATAAAAAATAAAAAATAAAAACAAACAAAAAATGAACGAGAATGCAAAAAAGAGAGATAAAAAAATATTTATTACTCTGATAAGGAAAAATGTGAATGAACGAGAAAAACAATAAAAATATAAATATTATTATTCAACAATTGTCACCATAATATTTGATTATTTATTTATTTTCATTACACTCGAGGATTAATGGAAAAATTTAATATTAATGGGTTATTCACCTTCTGACAAAAGTATTGCGTAACAAAGGTCTTACGAATGCGAGGAAAAAAAAATAATATATATATATAAAAAAGGGGGGACATGTGGAATATATCAACCATAGAAATAACTTAATTTGTACCATACCTCCGTGATGATTTATTCGACTGCGAATATTCGTGAAACAGCTTTTATACGGGTGTCAAGATAGCTTCGACGTGACGCATCATTCTCAACGTTGTAATATTTATCAAATTTCGTTTTTATCACCATTGTTAATATTTTTTATCGCACTAACTACTTCATTTCCACTGTTTAATTACTACCTTATCATTATTTTCAAAAGAAATAGAAGAAAAAAGAATTTAGTTGGAAAATTCACCGCTAGATGGCCAGCTTTCTCGTGAGCGGAAGGTAGCGTCCAGTTGTATATAAGGGGGCTCGGAAGCATTTCGGAAAAAAATGAGAACGGTTCAATGGCAATGTTTTCTCGAACCTGACCTCGATGTTTTCAGCCTGACATCAAAATTAAGTCTCAAAAAAAAAATAAATAAATAAACATTTGAATAATAAAATTCCAAACTTATTTCCATTCGTCTGGAACAATCTTCGCGACCTTAATCGAGAGATCATGCCTGCTCGTAAGTTTCGCCACGAGCTATCGTGTCAAAACGTTACGAATCGATATTCTATACGAGTGTATCGGAAAACTTTAAACGATATAACCGCCCCCGGCCCTCGCCGTGCTTCCAGCAAACTCATACGTTCTGTGAGTGACGTCGACCATCAGCCGCACACATACCGGCTGGCTTTCCTGGTAAAAGGAATGAGCGTTATGTCACGTTTCTACTCCCGGAGACCTCACCGCAACCTGACAATGGCATCCGCCTCTCATTCTCTCGTTGCGGTACAAACAAATTTATATGTAACGCGGTTCCTGCTACGTGTCCGAAAAAAAAAAATCATCCTTCAATTTTGGTATTATCGCTCGTAATCCCTTTTTATTCATAAATCGTGTCGGCCTTCTCTAATTGACCGCAATAATAACTAACCAATCCGACCTCAAAACTGAGCTCAACCTTAAATTCAAAAATTTTATTGGTCTTAACTTCAATGAAAGTCGAACCTGAGATCAAGGTTGATCTTGAAGCTCAAAACACCGGAGTAACCTCATTTTTGTCCTCAAATGTGGATGAGCAATGACAGTTTGGGGCTCAGATCGATTGAGGTTGATTTTAATTTGGAAAATTAATTTTCCATTTTAATTCACAACAATACTGAGGTCAAGGTGAATCTCGAATTCTTATTCTCATTCTCATTCTCAAATGTGGTGACGTTAACGTCATTCTCTTCGTTTTTATTACTTAAATATTAAACATTGTGGAACTTCATGGGGGTATTTTTTTTTTCTACTTTTTTTCGTTTTATGAGAAAAGCATCCCTCAGAGGACATAAAAGCTTTCTGCTTTTATGAAAATTCCAAAAGATATAATGCAAATTTCAACATTTACTTAAAGCGAATCCAATTTAACCCGAGGGTTAAATTCCATATATGTATATTTTCATACGTAGATAAGATACTTTGAATTCTCTCGATTCGACAAGTAAAACCTTTTACTGCGCGAGGAGACACGATGGAGAATTCTGACACGGTGGATTAATTGGTTTTCTTCACAATGCCTTTAGTTCGCTCTTAAGCGTGGATGGGGGTGCTCGATTCTACGTTAATAGGTAATGCTCCTTGATGACATTGGGACAAAGTGTCCTTGCAGATAGTCTATCGGGAATTCCAAAGATAATCTCGTATTACCTCGCTTAATTGCATTTCCTGTTTTATCGAAAATTCGCGTTTTTGTTTAGTCGATATTTAAATAAAATGGCGTCTGTTTTATTAATATTAGAATAATTATAATCAATTTGACTGTCCATTTGAAATTTTATGACTTCGTTAGATTTTTATAGGTTTGGCACTATATATTCTATTCCTCTTTCTGGTCCTTTCTCTACCATTTTTTTATTTCCCTATTTTTATTTTTTTCTAGGATATTGGCCATTCGGTATGGCCTGGTGCAACGTTTACGTCACGTGCGATGTTTTGGCATGCTCAGCCAGCATAATGCACATGTGCTTTATATCCCTCGGACGTTATATCGGCATCAGAAATCCTCTACGTACGCGTCACACGTCAACTAAAAGAATGGTCGGTTTCAAAATTGCTGCGGTTTGGCTATTGGCTATGCTCGTCTCCAGTTCCATCACGGTATTAGGTAAAACGAGTTTACATTTCGTTCCACAATATTTTTATTTCAAAGTAGTACCAGAAATGGAGATCAATGGAAAGTATACATTAAGAGCCTCAATTTTGTGTGGTTTATTATGCACAAAATGGCCGTTGGAACTCAAAATGGCGTATTCAAAATGGCCGACTAGCTTAAACGACAAAATTTGGAGAAAAATATTCCTAGCGCGTTAAAATTGTGGGAACGAACTTTTGAGTCGTTAAAAAAGTATTTAAACGATTTGTCGCCCGAGAAAAAATCCCTACACGAAGCATAAGCGGCCTTAAAATCCTAGGGATTTTTTCACGGTGACAAAAATCCCCAGACAAAAATATCAATTGGATAGAAATTCTTAGACGATCCCAAATCCCGATAAAAAGGCGCAAAATCCCTAGATTACAAAATCTTGATGAAAATATCCCTAGGCGGATTTTTTCGAATGATTTCACTATTTCACTATCTTCTGAAAAATCCCTAGATGGCAAAAATCTTCTGAAAAATTCTTTAGACAAGAAATCTTTCGAAAAATTTCTGGACGACAAAAGGCTCCCAAAAAATTCCCTAGACGAATCCTCAGAAAAATCCCTGAACGACGGAGAAGCTTCCGAAAAATCTCTAGATAACAAAACCTTTGCGAAAAAGTTCCTAGACATAAAAATCTTCCAAAAAATCCCTAGATGATAAAAATCACTATTTCTGACTGTGTTTAGTGAAAAAATGGTTTAAGGGTTTACATACGTCCAGCAGCGCCTAAAACGCGCTAAAAGAAAAACAGTTTTTAGAAGAGATAGCAATAGAAATTAATAAAAATAATTTTTACACATTGTTTATTAGTATTTAAACTTTATAAAAAAAATTTATTTCATTTTCTTTTTCAAAAATTACAACATAAAAAATCACGTTTCCCGAAGCACTATGAAAAAAAAGTTGCTCCACGGTCTGCATCATTTCTTCTTGAAATGCTGATGGATCTGCAAAACGTAAAAAAATTCTTGTAAAATAAAGTTGTAGTTATAGTCTGTCGAGCCGGATTTTTGAAATTCGAAAAATTTTGGCAATTTACGGCAGTTTAAAAAAAAGTGTACATTTTGTGTCATAAATGTCACACTTTAATTATGTTTATAAAAATTTTTAATCACAACATCAAAAATCCGACTCGACAGACTATAGAGAAAACAATTTCGAATATTTAAAAAAAAAAGCATCAAAAAATATTAAAAACTGTATGAGTTATCATGCAGACCGTGCCAGAAAAAGTAGTTTTGAGAAAAATGCATTTAAAGTTTCGTGACTGCCCAACGTGACTGCATTGGGCAGTCACGTTTTCTATAATAACTTTCGATCTATGGGGAATTTGTACAATCGACTTACACAGAAATACGCCTAAAACTATAGAGAATAATAATCTGTAAAAAAAAAATCGATTTTTTGAAAATTCTGGACGTATGTAAGGCCTTAATCACGATGCATAAATACATATAGGCTATAATAGGCGTACGAATAACGCATGTAAAAAGTCTCTTCGTAGGATTAATCAACCCCCTGAATATCATGCCGGAGCCAGGGCTCTGCGTGATCAATAACAGGACATTCTTCGTATTTGGCTCGCTAATCGCCTTCTACATCCCGATGATCGTTATGGTCGGGACATACGTCCTAACAGTACAACTGTTGAGGAAAAAGGCACGTTTCGTCGCGGAACACCCCGAAGGGGATCATTTTCGTCGGCTAGCCGGTAGATACGCCTCTACTAAACTCACTGGGACAACTTCCAGATCGTCCACTATCTCGTCCAAACAAGTTTGGAGGTTGTCCGGTGGAAGTGGCGGCGGGGGTACCGACAGGTAAAACTTTTTTGTCTCTTTTTCTAATTAAAAAAATAATTAGCTTATGAATTAGTGGAATAACAATAATTTTTAATTAAACCTGAAACTTTTGGACTCTAAACAAAATTCCAGAGTAATTTTCCAGTTTAAAATGATCAAAATATTTTTTTCTTTTTTTTTTTAATTTCTTTTTAAGTCGAAGCACGAGTGCTCGAACTGCCGGAACACAATCGCAGCTCAGTTACGACGGCAACGAGGACTCGGATCCAGGACCCGGTGGAGATGGTGGTCGAATTTGCGTGAAAATGGATCAGGGTACTCAAACTCCGGAAAATATCGCTCGTGAAACACGAAACTTTACTCTCAGATCACTCAAGCTTCATTTGAACGTAGCACCAACACATTTAAGCTTGAGGTAAATAATATTCAACTTTTTTACTAGTTTCATCATGTTTTTATACAACAAAAAAATCGCGCAAATTGCAATTTTATTAAAATTATAGTAATTTTGGTATTTCAAAAGTCGTAAAAGATGATAATCGTCAGGTTCAATTTGAAAATTTAAAATTTTCATATTATAATATTAAGAATTGGGACACCCGGTGTGTAACGAAGATCTTAAGTACGTTACAACAAGAACGGAGTTGAAATTCCCCTAAATCCGAATGTACGCACATATATATAGCGTTATACAAGACATTAAGGGGCGAGATGGTTAATCAGGATCCTGTTAGATACGTTGGTTACATTGTGGTTCAAGAAACCACTCGAAATGCTTTGGTGCGTACAATTCTCGACTACCTGAAAGCATTTCCAGCGTAAAATCTTCAGAGATATTAATTATAACCATAGTTCTGGCAATTGAACCAAAAAAACGAGTATTCTAGGACTTTTTTGCAAGAAAAAATCGCCTAAATCGAGAAAAAGTGTTTTCCAGAAAGGATCTTCTGATTAAAGTCATAAAAACGGCGTCTGGGGACTTGTAAGGATGTAATTGTTCGTCTAGGGAATTCTAGGGGGCTTAATTACATTTCTAGTTAGATTCTAATAAGTGTTATGGACGTAAGGGAATGCATAGGGAAATTTTAGGGACTTAAGTTTACACTTAGGAGAATTGAAGGGCAATCTAGGGACTTCTAGGGGTGTAAATGTACAACGAGGGAATTCTAGGGATATAATTGTGCATCCTGGGAATTCTGGGACATGATCGTGCGCCCGGGGAATTCTAGACACATAATTGCGCATCTAGGGAATTTTAGAGACACGATTGCATATCTAGGGAATTCTAGAGGCATAATCGCGCATCTAGGCAATTTGAGGGAAAAATGTGTATAGCTAGGGAATTCTAGAGGCAAAATTGCACATCTAGAAAGGTTTAGGTTCGCATTTGCGCTTTTAGGGAATTCTAGTGAGCCAATTTTGTGGCTAGGGACTTTTTAGGATTTTCAATCTATAAATTCTGAGTTTTCGTAACAAAACTATGACAATTTTGAATTATTTTTACTAAATTTGGAAATTGTACCAAATCCGGTGTTTTTTTGATACAGATTTTTACATGGCAAATCAAAAAGAAGATCATTAGCTGCCAACGCAGTTGCCACGGAGCAGAAAGCCAGCAAAGTTCTCGGACTCGTTTTTTTTACCTTCGTGCTTTGCTGGGCGCCATTTTTTTTGCTCAACATACTTTTCGCCGCTTGTCCCGATTGTTCGGTACCCGGTCACGTAGTCGATACTTGCCTCTGGCTTGGTTATGTATCGTCTACAATAAATCCCGTTATTTACACCGTTTTCAACCGAACCTTCAGGGCTGCTTTCATTCGACTGCTCAAATGCAAGTGCTCCAGGTAACACAACAACAAATCGATAGTTTATGTATTTTTCGGCACTCATTCTAACCTCAATACTCCACCTTTACGTTCTAACCTTAATACTCTAGTTTTTTAATGTTTTTTTTGCAGTTTGTAACTCCAAAAAATCCCTAGTTGGGGTATTTTTTAAACGCTATTATTTTTTCGACTTTCCAGCAGACATTTTTAATACCATATTTTTAATATACCAATTTTAACACTATTTTCTAAATCAACAACCCAAAAAAACCTGAAATTCCCTAGAAAAACCTAGAAATCAATTCCCACGCAAATACAATAAATATTCAGATGAGTCAATTTGCATCCGCCATTTTGAATTTCACACTCAAATCATAATTTCTGGTTTACCGAGAGTCTCTTAATTATTTAAACTACTAAAACATTAAAATTCCCTGAAAAAAACCCTAGAAATTAATTCCCGCATGAATCCAACACCGTTCGATTTTCAAACGAGTCAATTTGCATCCGCCATTTTGAATTTCACGCTCAAATCATAATTTTTGTTTTACCGAGCGTCCCTTAATTATTTAAACTATCAAAACATTAAAATTCCCTGAAAAACCCCTAGAAATCAATTCCCGCACTAATCCACCACCGTTCGATTTTTAAACGAGTCAATTTGCATCCGCCATTTTGAATTTCACGCTCAAATCATAATTTCTGGATTACCGAACGTCCCTTAATTATTTAAACTACCAAAACACTAAAATTCTCTGAGAAAAAACCCTAGAATTCAATTCCCGCATGAATCCATCACTGTTCGATTTTCAAACAAGTCAATTTGCATCCGCCATTTTGAATTTCACGCTTAAATCATAATTTCTGTTTTAACGAGCGTCCATTGATTGTTCAACCTAGAAAAACCTTAAAATTTCCTGAAAAAACCCTAGAATTCAATTCCCGCATGAATCCACCACTATTCGATTTTCAAACGAGTCAGTTTGCACCCGCCATTTTGAATTTCATGTCCAAATCATAATTTCTATTTTACCGAGCGTACATTAATTATTTAAACTAGCAAAACCTTTCAATTCCCTGAAGAAAACCCTAGAATTCAATTCCCGCATGAATCCACCACTGTTCGATTTTCAAACGAGTCAGTTTGCATCCGCCATTTTGAATTTCACGTTCAAATCATAATTTTTGGTTTACCGAGCGTCCCTTAATTCTTTAAACTACCAAAACGGTAAAATTTCCTAAAAAAAACCTCCAGAAATCAATTCCCACAGGAATCCATCATCGTTCGATTTTCATACGAGTCAATATGCATCCGACAATTTGAATTTCACGCTCAAATCATAATATTTGGTTTACCGAGTGTCGGTTAATTGTTTAAACTAACGAAACGTAAAATTTTGTGGAAGTAGGTCAGCGCGACCAATGCGCTACCGTTCGGTAACGGAAGCGGGACGAGGTGCGATGGGGCTTTGTGCACCGGGGGCATTGCCATTGGCGATAAGTCTACAGGGTACGCCGTTATTGACGCCGACGCCGAATCCAACGGTCGGTATAGCAGTTTCGACCTCGGCCGGTATCGAGACTTCTGTGACACCAGCTTCGGGTACACCGTTCGTGACAATGATGAATCGAACATCGAGTTCTTTGTATCGAGACACTTTTCTTGTGCACGAGACCGAAGAAAACAATTGAGTCAAAAATGTACGAAGAAAAACGAAAAAATTATGAGCGAATGGGGACTTCCGGCTCGGTAAACCAGAAGTCTTGTCGTTTATTCGAATGTTTTTGCCGAAAAAATGTCTTCGTTCAATTAAATTTATCTGAAATCATTATTTTTCCATAATTTTTATCCTGCGCCAAAAAAAACGCAAATGGACAAATTACAGGAAATAAATCTACTTCCGGTCCAACAAGCCAGAAGTCGAGGATTCGCGCGGCAATCTGTATATATTTAAATGTAATCAAATCGACCAAAGAAAACCGTTTTATCGTTATTTTTTAATTAATTAGAAACGCTCGTTTATCGTAGGCTCCTTAATTAGGCGGCGTTTAAAACTTAAATGCGAAAAAATAAAAACGAATTAATGAAATAAAAATGAAAAGAAAAAATGGATGTTGCGAATAAAGCAAAAATATTGTCATTTCCTTAAAAAAAAACAAAATGTTTTTATTTTTTTTAAATATCCCAAACCTCGACAGAATTGAATTCCAAAAAAAAAAATAATTTTCGATATTCAAAATTAAAAAAAAAGTAAAAAAAATCGTTTTTTTTTGTACATAAAATAGAAAAAAAAATATTTTTTGTTTCACAAACGGAATTAAGTATTTTCTTCATAAATAAACTAAAAATAAGTTCTTCGTTTTTTTTTCTTTTTTTTATAAAAAATCTTTGTACACGTAGAAAAGGGTTCATTAAATTGTTACGATTACGAATTATCGTTATTTCGCTGAGTGTCGCTTTTATTTTTTTTACACATATTCCGTTGATGGACGAGCAGCAAACTTTGTTTTTATCGAAAATTCAATAAATTCATTAATTTTTCAAAATTAAATCGTATTTTTTACAATTCAGTTGTTTTTCTACTCGTTTTTCAACTTCGAAGTAAACCTGATTTGAGTTCAAACAATAAAAAAAAGGTTACTTGACGATATTTTAAAATGATTTCTCGAAAATCTTTGTCCTCTTTCGAAAAATCGATTGAAAAATGCAATTTTGCGAGAAAAAAAAAACACTTTTTTCGACATTCCAAAAATATTTCTGGACTCGAGTGAAAATAAACGAAAAATGCGAGTCTGTACACTTTTCTAGGAAAATCGTGTTGTTTTATTCGAAAACGCGTTTTTCTTTTTTTTTCAAATAAATAAATGTCTTTTTTTTTTAATTTTAACGATACCGAAATTTTCAGTCGCGTCTTTTCCACGTGAATTTTGCTCGCGTCGTTTCCACCGGTGCGATCACAACTGGATGCGAAAATGGACATGATGGCTTCGTGCAAAATGGATGATATTTGCACTGTTTCTTTGGATGGCTAAAGGCACAACCCAATTTTGTACACGACACTCCGAATTTACATTTCGGATGCTTGTACGCACATTTTTCCCCATACTTACATGCGGGAAATGCGCTGAAATAAAAAATTATAATTTTTTGTGAAAATTATGTAATTTTCGATTTTTCAAAAGATTTTTTGACATTGTGTTTCAATTTTAAAAGCAAAAAGAATTATTTTTTCGATTAAATTATAATTTTACGAGTAAATAAGCTTACTAAGAATTATTGATGAATAATTAATCAAATTGATTGATTAAAATTACAAAAAATTACAATTTTCTGTCAAAATTATAAAATCTCCGATTTTTCAAAAGATCTTTTGATATTGTGATTCAATTTTCAATGCCAAAAGAATTATATTTTCGATGAAATCATAATTTTACGAGTAAATAATTTTATTGACAATTGTTAATGAATAATTAATCTAATTAATTGATTAAAATTACAAAAAATTATAATTTTTTGTCAAAATTATGAAATTTTTGATTTTTCATAACATTTTTTAAATTTTTAACTCAATTTTCAAAGCCCAAAGAATTATTTTTTCGATTGAATTATAATTTTACGAATAAATAATTTTACTAAAATTGTTAATGAGTAATTAATCAAATTAATTGATTTACACGCGGGAAATGCGTTGAAATAAAAAATGGCACTTTTTTCGGCAAAATAATGAATTTTTCAATCTGTCTAAAGATTTTTAGAGTTTTTCGTTCAATTTGAAAGCCAAAAGATTAATTTTTTCGATTGAATTATAATTTTACGAATAAATAATTTTTTAAATGATCATTAATGAATAATTCATCAAATAAATTGATAAAAAATCGTAAAAATGAAAATTATATTTGAAAAATGAATCAAAATTTACCTGCACGGAACTCCGGGATGAAAAAATGCGCATTTATTGCCCAAAGTGCAATTAGGCCAATACCGACATTTGTCACGCGATTTATCAGAATTCGGTTGTGAAATATCGGTAATTGGTCGTTTTTCAAAAGTTTCTTTGCTCAAAATCGAAACAGGCAAAATATGTGAAATTTTAGGACTTTGTGATCTCGACCTCGTGTAAACAATTGGACTTAATTTTCGTTTTTTACGCTCGGTCGGTTCTTCGCTCGTTTCAACGTTTTCGATGTTCTCGTTCTCGTTGTTCTCGTCCATTGTTATTACTTTTTCCGAAATTTCATTTTCCTGGATCGTTTCGATCGTTGGCGATGGATTCGGTGACGTCATCGTTTCGGGATCGTTTTGCGTCTGGGAATCCTCCACCATTTCTTCCTCATCGATCATCTTTAATTAATAAACAATAAATTTAATCAATTAAACAAACCAAAATTTAAAAATTATTCTAACATTTGATTAATGCAATTTTGATCAATTTTCGAAAAAAAAAAATCATTTTTAAAACAAAAAAGTATACATTTCATTCCATTTTTACGGTTTTTACAGCTTTTTTTGTTGAAATTCAACAGCAAACAATTCAAAAACACCATAAAAATTCGAAATTAAAAGAAAATTAATCAGAGGCTCCAGTTTTTTCAATTTCTAAGTTTATTTTTAATCCCAGCATTCGTAAAATAATAAAAATAATAAAAATAATAAAATTCAACAATTTACAAAAAAATATGAAATTTTGAAAAAAAAAGAAAAATAGGCGTAAATTAATTAAATAATGAATTTACCTCCATTTCTAATCCTTCCTCGTCAACTTCAACTTCTTCCTCGTCCTCGTCCTCGACTGTGTTTTTCTCCTTAATCACGTTATTATTGTATCCATTAAGTGTGACTAGAAATTTTTGATTGTCATTGCTTCGCTGAAAAAGCGACATAACGACGCCTATGTGTTCGTCATTTACCGGATGTGACGTATCTATTTTAAAAAACATTTTGTGCCAAAAAAACATTTAAATATTTTTAAAAAGTGAATAGGAATTTTTTTAAATATTTCATTTAATTGCAAAAATGAAAAACTTCCAATTTTATAATTCAATTTGAAATTTTGTCGCCTATCAAATTCATCAATCATTCATTTTTTGATTCGTATCTATTTAAAAAAACATTTTATACGAAAAATATTGAAATATTTGAAAAATATGAATAGGAATTTTTTAAAATATTTTATTTAATTGCGAAAATGAAAAAATTCAAATTTTATAATTCAATTTGAAATTTTGTCGCCTATCAAATTCATCAATCATTTATTTTTTGATTCGTATCTATTTTAAAAAAACATTTTATACGAAAAATATTGAAATATTAAAAAATATGAATTAATAGGAATTTTTTAAAATATTTTATTTAATTGCAAAAATTAAAAAATTCAAATTTGATTATAATTCAATTTGCTATTTTTTCGTTCGTCCAATTTATAAATTATTTGTTTTTTAATTGCGATTTTCACAGTTCGATAATTGGGCGATAAAATGAATTTTTAGAAATTGTTAAAAATGTTGAATTAAATTTGATAATTAAATCTAATTACGTACATTTTTTCACCTCGGCGTCTTCGTCGTTTTCAGCTGTGCTCAGTTGCACTTGAATTTTTTCCATCACGAGTCTCTTCGTAGCGTTCAAATGAACCGACAAATTTTTCCCTATATCTCGATTTCCGGTTGGCCTTAGACGTTTTAGCCTCGGCTTCTCCTATCGAAATTTTTGTTTTCTATTTCATTACTATAATTTTTCATATTAACAAAGAAAAAAATTTCCAAAATTTTATCAAAAAAACCATAGAATTTTGTGTTTTTGTTATTTTTATCGTTAAATTATTATTTTTTATTAATTTATATTCAATTTACATGTAATTTGTGAATGGATTTTGATTGAAGAAACAAAAAAATCAAGTTTTTCGTTTTTTCCCAGCCCAAATTCCGAAATCCTTAAAAATAATAAATCGAGGCGCGAACAGTTAGGAAAATCAATAAATTGATGCAACAAGAGTTTGTTCTTTTATGAAATTTTTCTTTAATTTCTTTTTATTTATTTTTTTTCCAATGAATTAAATAATTTATTGTACATACACAAACGTGCTCGATAATTCGTAAGTATTTCGTTAGCGCTACATACAGAATTCATGTAATTTTATATTTTCATACGACAATTAATATTTATATAGATTTTTGTAGTTTTCTTGTTATAATTTTGCTCAAATTGTCTATATTTTTCCAAAAATCTATACAAACATATATTTTATTTTAAGGTATAAATAAAAAAAAAAATGGAAGAGAAAGAAAAGTGATGAATTATGGCGAATAATTGGTGCGGTGAATTAATTGGCGTCTAAAATCGAAATTTTCGGGTTGTTCTTTCGCTTGCTGCTGATTTTTTTGGTTTATTTTTTTCGTATTGTTACTCACCGTTAAAACGGGCTCGGGATTCTTTTGTTTGACGACCGATTGATTGGCTTCGGCGACCGCCCTGAGTAACAGTGATTGGGTGGCTCGTTTTTGTGCGGGTTGAAGAGGTTTTAGAGGTCGAGGAGTGACGATAACTTTGCTGGCGATAGTTTTTGCAGCTTCGAGTTCGTCGATCGTCGAATTTTTATCGATTTCATCGTTTTTTTGAAGATCGGTAAGGTCTGGTCGATTTACGGCGATGATGCGAGATTTCAGGGCGGTCGTTTGGCTCGGAGAAGGCTCGAGGTCGAGATCGTCGTCGGCATCGTCGTCGTCCTGAAGGATTTTCGGGGCGCGATCGATCGCCAGGAGCTCGGAACGATGCGCGACGGTCCTTTGTCGATTTTTTAAAGGTCCCAACCGATTTTTAACGTCGTTTGGCGATTTTTTCGGCGCTGCGCCGCCCGGCGATGGCACCGGGCCAATTTTGCTCGTTCCCAACCGATCTTTCACGTTAACGATCGTTTTCGCCTCGATTTTCTGTCCGAGACGTTTCTCCTCCGATCGATCGAAAAACTGCCGATTCCTGGGCGCTTCGGCGCCCTTCACGGGCGCCCGGTTCCGCGATCCCGCGCCGATCGCTCTCGATCTCGAAAAATCGTTACGATCCTCGTGCAACGATCGCGAAAAATTGCCTCGCGATTGCTGCACAAAATTATTCGGTCGCTGATTCCCTCGCGCCGAATCTCCGAAACGATTTCTATGGATCTCGAACTTCTTACGGGCCCCAGACGTCGCGCCCAATCGCGTTTTCACCGACACGACCGAAGTCACTTTCGGCCTGTTCACGCAGGACTTCAATCGCCCGTCCGATTTATCGGCATCTTCGTCCTCAAATTCCTCCTCGATTTCTTCCTCCTCCCGGGGCTTTTGAATCCTCGAGGATTCCTGAATTTTCGGCCTTTTCGTCTCGCTCGTTTCCGGTGCCGATTCCAAGCCGCGTTTCCCCGACCTCAACCGATTTTCCCCGAGCTCCGAAGCGCTGCCGATTTTTTCTGGACTCCTCGATCTTATTTGGATTATCGTCGAAACTTCGGGAACCGGTTTTTCGATTTTCTCTGCCGGTTTTTCGATCGTTTTCTCTGTCGATTTTTCCCAGATTTTTTCTACCAGTTTTTCGCTCATTTTCTCCATCGATTTCTCCCCCTTTTCTGTCGACTTTTCCCCTATTTTCTCTCCAACTTTTTCGACCAATTTTTCGCCAATTTTCTCCGGCGATTTTTCCTCTTTCGTTGCAACCCCCAGAATTTTTTCCTGCCCTGCTGCGTTCGTTTCTTCCAGATTTTCGAGTGCATTATTTTTTCGTTTTTTGCGCTCTTCCTCCTGCTTGACGACCACCGTCGGCACGAATTCTCTCGTAGTTTTTTTCTTTGCCACAGTCACCTTCTGCAATTTTTTTAAGACTTGATCGTGGAGCCACTCGACGAACGGAGTCGTACTGTCCTCCAGAAAAAGATGCAAGTCTTCGTGCATCTGCTGACGGGTTTTTTTGTTGACGACCATGACGAGGATGTAATCCGGCAATTCCTCGTCATAGCGGACGCCCAACTCCAGCAATTTTGCTCTTATGGCGCTCTGCAATGAGGAATCGCGCAAAAATTCTATTATCAAGCATAAAACGCAGAGATTTTGACCTGAAACGTTGAATTTAAAGCCTCAAGCAAAGTTAGGCCTTAAAAATCATAAAATTAGACCTTCAGAATTAAATTTAATTGCAGGACGAATCCAATTTCATTTTTTGTATTTTTTTTTCAAATTTTCTTCATACTCAACGTTAAAACGCTTTGGCATCTTGCAAAAAGGAAAAACGAATTGAGCAAAATTCTATTATCGAACATGAAACACAGAGATTTTGACCTCGAACATTGAATTTAAAGCCTCGAGCAAAACAAAACCTCAAAAATCACAAAATAAGAAGTTCAAAATTTTAATCAATTAGACGACGATTCTAATTCGATTTTTTTTTATACTTAATGTCAAAACGCTTCAGCGTCTTGCAAAAAGAAGGAATCGTGCAAAAACTCTATTATCGAGCATCAAACGCACAGATTTTTACTTCAAACCTTGAATTTGAAGCAAAATAAGGCCTCAAAAGTCACGAAACAAGACCTTCAGAATAAAAATCAATCGAAGGTTGATGCTAATTCCAATTTTTGTATTTTTTTTTTTTTTTCAAATTTTTTTCATACTCTCGACGTCAAGACACTTTGGCGCCTCTGAATAATTCTGATCACAAAAATTAAGGTCAATTTTCGAACAATTATAATTTAAATCATTTGTGACAAAAGTAAGTTTGACTCGGAACCTTGAGCTGCAAAATTACTGAAAAATTTCAAAGAAATTTTCAACTTTTTGTAACTTTTTGATTGACGTCGATTTAATGGAAGGAAATTTTTAATATCTCGCGAATGAAGAGAATTTGACCTCAAATGATAATTTCAGCCAAAAAGTTAAAAAAAGCGCGTAAAATTGAGGTGAATTTGAGAAATTTTCATATTTTCGTAAACTTTGAATTGCAATCGATTGAATTTAAGGTCAGCTCGAAAATAAATCGAAGTTAATCGAAGTGGGATTAATATTTGAATGAAATTGAACGATCGCCGAGAAATTGAGGTTAAACGGTTGAAAATTCGAGACAACGTTAAGACTTTTCGTGCAATTTATTAGAGAATACGATAACTTTAGATATAGAGAAATTTTTGTGAATTTTAACAAATTAAAAATAAACAATTGTTGTTGAAGTTCAACAAAAATTGACGCAAAGCTCTTTCAGTCAAGGAAAAATAAAAAAAAAGACACTCACCCTCAATTGGTTCGTTACTTCGATCCCGCGGATCTCCATAATTGAGCCTCAAAAAAAAGGAAGATTTAGTTTACAATGGAATTATCGAACGTTTCAGAAATATCGAAAAAATCGCAAATCTCAGTTTGCAACAACATTCTTCGCCATGTTTTATTTTATTTGATTTTTTTACTTGTGTAGCGGGATTCTGTACACGACTTTCGTTAGTTAACGATATAGTTAGCCGTATTTAACGACAGTGTCGCTACGAGCGATTCTGTAACGTCAAGTTATCGATGGTTATCGCTAGAGAGCGTCGTTACGAATAAGCGAAAAGTGTCGTAGACTTATCGACGAGTTTAGCCCCCCCCCCCCGCCCCGAATTTTCGAAGGCAAAATATTTCCACACCTTTCGTCCGATCGGAATAAAAAAAAGTATCGGCCTACGTAGAAAAATGGCGAAAATGGGCTAAAACTTTTTTTTATTCCGATCGAGCGAACGGTGTGGAAAAATTTCGCTTTCGAAATTTGCAGCTATCTCTCTCGCAAGTATTGCGACTCAGTCGGTATGACTCCTGGTGTTTTTTGCTTACCGATCGCGAGCATGGATCACGTTAATTAACAGCCGATTTTTGCCTCACAGATGACGCTTTATGCGACCGACGTCAGTGCCGCTTTGAAGAAGGGTCTGAACCAGTTTATTCTCTTTTTTAAACTTTATTAAAGGATTTTCTAATTTTTTTACCAATTTTTATGTACGAGGTGAAATTTTGAGAATTCTAACACGTTTCTTTAACTGTTTCTGAATAATTTGACATTTTTTTACAGTAAAAATGATTGAACTTCAAATTGTTATAAAAGATGTCCAATCTTTCGAGTTTCCTTTACTTCGTGGTCGAAAAGGCGTGTATATAAAAAAAAAGGCGAAAAGAATACACCGGGTATCGAATTACGTTTTTATTTCGAGTCTCAAAATAGAAAATCAGGATTAAAGTTCGGAAGAGTGTGATTGGTGTGATTTATTAAATTTGAATCGAGTAAAGTCAGCCATACTGGTTTTTTCGGAATCTTATCAAATGACTTTGTGACCTTGGTGTTTTCAAAGTATTGCGAAGTAAAGAGAAGACAAAACAAAGAAAATGTACGAGAATTTATTCAAGAACCCGTTGCACCGGGTTTTCGTTTACGGAACATTAAAAAGGGGCGAGCCGAATCATCGGATTCTTCAAAACACTAAAGATAGCGGTTACGCGAAATTTCTCGGTTGTGGAAAAACGGTCAACAAATATCCTCTCGTTATTGCAACGAAATACAACATTCCATTTTTGCTGAAAAAACCTGACACCGGCAACGTAAGTTGTTTACGATTAAGACCGGAAGTAATAAAAATAAATGCGAAAGAGACGCGGCGTCGTAACGCCGCGAGATGGCGTTTAAAATGGCGGCGCTTTTTGACGGTTTTTTCCAAGTGGACAATTTTTTTATTTCGATTTTTAAAGAGTAATTAACCACAAATAAAGACAAATATTCATTAGAATTTATATCTAAATATTCGAACAGCAAATTCTCGGTGAAGTTTACGATGTGGACACAAGGATGCTCGAGAAATTGGACGAATTGGAGGAGCATCCGTCGTTCTACGTTCGTACGCAGGAAGAAGTGCTGATGGCGCCAGCGGCGAATTTCAAAACTGATATTAATTTCGAAGAGGTAAAAACTTTATCCTTCATTCCAAAAGTTTTGTTTAGAAATAATAAATAAATAAATTGAGTAAAAATAATAATAAATAATTCAATAATTTATCAGTAAATTTAATCGATTTTTTAAAATAGATCGACGTTTTCCTTAATGAAGTTTTTTTTTAACAAATACAAAATAAATTGAATAAAAATTATAATAAATAATAATCACTTAATAAATTTGATCGATTTTTTTATTTATTTTTTTATCAGATCGGTATATTGTGCAAAGCCTGGACATACTTTTTGCCAAACTTCAAACCTGAACTTCTCGATAAAGAAATGTTCGCCAATTACACGAACGCGGGAAGCCATGGGCTCAAATATGGCGAGAGGTATCTTCGCGATAATGATTTTAATCATCGTCGTGAAGTCCAATAAATCCTATTTTGTATAAATAAAAAAAAGTACTTGAAAACAATTGGAATATAATTTTTTTTTTAAATGTGTCAATTTGAAAATTAATGAATTTAACGGTTTTTTTACAGCAGCAGCGACTACGCGAAACCGGAAGACGTTTTGTTGTAAGTACGATTGGCACCTAAAAAAAACTAAAGTCATCAAAAATCGTCCTGAAAAATAAAAAAACTGTATATTTGTTAAAAAAACATTAAAAATTAAAGAAATTATCTTCAAAATGGTACAAAATTTATTTTTTATCCCAACTTCCGGTACCAATTTTCCGGAAGTTTGAGAATTGAACAAAATTTTCAATCACTTCGCGAAAAATCGCGAATGCACAAAAATATGAAAAAAATAAATAAATAAATAAGTAAAACGTAAAAAGTTATCAACATTTTGGTCGAAAAAAATATTCTTCAAAAAAAAAATTATAAAATTTCGTATCGTCTCAAAGATGGCTGAATTTTTTCCGATTTTTTGCAAACCTCGAAGTACTAAAATTTTGATGAAATAAAATAATTGGCTTTTACGTGTAATTTACCCTTAAATTGTCAAAAATTAATTTACTAATTAAGAATAATAATTGTTAATAATAATGTTATTGTTAATAATAAATATTGAATTGAATGTGAGTGATTACCGGGCGCTCAGTCTTATTGGACCATTGTGCCGGAGCCCTGTGCGGGCAGCCCTTATCATGGGACATTTGGGAGAAGACCAGCCTCCTTCGCAAAGCGTAGCAGCCTGCTCAGTCCCTCAGCCCCCAGCTTATAGTCATCGAGGATTCGAAACCCAAGTGCATCGTATCTGAGGCCCTTTATTCCCTTGCAGCTCATTATGAAACGTAGAGGAGTTTCTTCTGCTTCTTTGCACCTTTGGCAGATTGGTTTCCCTACCAGACCTAATCGCACTGTGTGCTTCCCCGTGAGCCAGTGCTTTGTCACTAGCCCTACGATCAGTCTTAGGTGAGTCCGATCAAGGTCGAAAAGTACGACTCCAAGCTTTTCTGAAGGGCCTGAAAACGGCGCCCTCGTGCGCCTCATCCCTGGCCCCAGTGACCATAGGTGTGCAAACCGCTCCTCAGTCCACTTGTTTGCCTCTCTTCTCACTGTTTTCGGGGTGACGCCCAATTGGCATGAGGCTGCCTCCTCGTGCCTAGTAGCCCCAATTTTGGCTAGCTCGTTTGCCTTTTCATTTCCTTGGATGCCGCTGTGCGACCTGGCACCCACAGCAGCTTGACGCTATTATCCCTAGCAATCAGCGGTAGTAGTTCAATACAGTCTCTAGCGAGCCCAGATTTCACAATCACTGGACAATAATAAATATAACTAATTTCAATTTTTTTGAATTTCTAATTAATAATAGTAATTATTGTTATTAATTATAAATTCATTGAAAATTGATGAGAAATAAATTTAATTTGGTTTCGTTAGAGCCGGAGTTTCGTGAGTTCCGAAAACAATGAAAATTTTATTTCAATAATTAACCATTTAATTGATTTCTCTTAAAATAACGAATTTATTGACCTTTTTTTCAAATTTCTTTTTATTTTTCACTAGAATATTGTTGAACAATAAACGACCAAGTTGATAGTAAAAATGAGGAAAAAAAGAGTATCGAGGAGCTTAAAAACTGGTTCGTTTGAGTTGCTTTCTTTCTTTTTTTATTAAAAAAAAAACCCTTATTAAATAATCGTCAACAAAAGTGTAAATAGCGTGTTTCTTTGACCTTTTCAAACTGAAAATCATTCGTGCAAGAAAATTTGCCTCCTAAAAAAAAAGTTCACCCAATTTTTCTTACTTCGTTAGTTTTTCGCCTATCGATTATTTATTTAATTTGTTTATCATTTGTTTTTCCGTAATGCAGACTCAAAATGAAAAATTAACAACGCATCATAATTCATTAACTCGTTTTTCTTGTTTTTTTATACTTTGTCTCTTGGTTTTGTTTTCTTGTTTTTGTCTCGACATGTTCCGAAGCCCAGCCCCGGCGAATCACTCTCATTATTTTAATTCATTATTCAATTATTTATTGATTTATTTATTTATTCATTATAATTATTATTATTTTTCTTACGTTCTTTTTTCTTCTTTTATTTAATTATTTTCATTTATTATCTACGCATATACGCTTAATTCTTAATTTTACCTACAAGTTGTTGCTTTTTTTCCTTTTTTTGTTTTCATCAACTCTTATTCGCATGATTTATTTTCTCTTCAATTCATTTATTCATTTAATTTACCGTCTCTCTCTCTCTCTCTCTCTCTCTCTCTCTCTCTCTCTCTCTCTCGTTTTTAGTCGATGTATTTTTCATTTTAATTTTTTTCATGAGTCTCCGAATACCCTCTCGTAATGATTTATTTTTTAAACGTAAAAAATAGGAATCGCACGATTTGTGGCGAAAATGACAATTTTTTTAAAATTAATTTGTATATTTTTTTTGTTCTTTCGTTATTTTTTCGAGCAATCAGCGAGATGGTAATTTATTTATAACAATGAATAACTTATCGACAATCGTGTCGCGAAAAATGCTTTTTTTCTTTCGAAATAACGTGAAAAATCGAAGAAACTCGTCGAAATTACGTACATTTGAAAAGCAGACTTAAAAAAATGCGATCCGTGCGATCCTAGCGGCGAAAGTTGGGACGAACCAATATGGCGGTCGTAAATCCCGATTTTATTTGTTTTAGTCACAAAGTGAATCTCCGTCATTGATAATATCAATATATATTAAATATAGGAACGACGTTGCCGATTTTTTCGATATTTTTCGCCCCACGATGACGTCGTTTTGTTTGTTTTTCTTTTTTCCCCTTTTTTTGTTTTTATTTCTCTCAATAAACAAAAGGGAGGGGGCGCAAAAAAAAGAATTCTATCCTATAAAAATGTGTGTTTTCGTCGGAGCACCGACTGGGCTACGAAACGATGCGTTTTACAACGACGTCACGATTTATTCTCCCATGAGAAAATACGTCGATCGCGATGATCTCAGCTCTGGTCCTGCGACAGAGCGCCATATTTGTTGCCCAACGACAGCTTCGGGGCCTGTGCTCCATGCGATTCTGGCATACTATATCCTCTGCTTCCTCCCCGGTTGCGAACCTCCTCAAAATTGCCCTCTTCGCGTTTCCTGTATTCATAAAATCGTTGGATTTTCATTTATTCAAATTTATTTATGAATTATACGATTTTTTGAGGTCAGCGAGCTTCAAAATATTTTTTCCTCTCACGTATAAACTGAAACAATTTTTCTTACGTAATTGATCTCAAAAATAGACTTTTTACTGCGTTTGAGGATGTTGACTCCATTTTTTTACATTATCGACCTCAAACTCGTTCAACGACATTAAATAAACGGCAAAGAAAAAGTTTCATCGCAATGTAAATCCCAATGATTTTGGGAAAGCTAAGAAAAGAAATGGGCGAAATATAAAGTAAAGAATTGACCTCAAAAGCTCACTGTTCGCCTTATTTTCTCAAATTATCGACCTTCAATTTTTCTAGCAACATCAAATCGATGTAAAATTAATAAATCAATTGCAAAGTGAACTCCGACCATTGGACAACATCTAAAGGAAGAAATGATTAAAAAATAAGATAAAAAATCATTTCAAATACTACCGTCTGCCTTATTTTCTCAAATTATTGATGTTAAATTTCTCTAACGACATCAAATTAATGTAAAATGAATAAATTTGTACGCAAAATGCGCTCCAATAATTTGAGGACATCCAAAAAAAGAAATTGGTCAAAAATAAGATAAAAATTCACTTCAAATGCTGACTGTCTGCTTTATTTTATCAAATTATTGACTTTAAATTTTTTTAACGACATTAAATCAATATAAAATAAACAAATCGATTGTAAAGTGAAAATTCCAATAATTTGACAACATTTAAAGAAAGAAATGGTCATAAATGATAAAAAATTGATTTCAAATGCTTACCGTCTGCCCCATGGGCCGGTTTCTCCGCTTTGAGGTTGTTTGCCACTGAGGGTAGGGAAATATTCTTCGCTGTTGATATCAGGGGCAACTTTTCTCATTCTCGACCTTGAACTGGATGAAACCGATGAACTTACGTTCCTAAAAGGAGGCGCTTTGTAACTTGTCGAGGTCTCACTCTCCGAAGCTTCTCCGGCTGTTTCTTTCTGCTCCGGCAAATCTTGCTTTTTCCAAGGACCGCTCTGCTTTCCACCTGCCTCCGTCGCCTCACCGTCCGAACTGTTTTCCCCCGTTCCTCTCTCTTCCTCTGACTCGCCGTCAGTATTATCCGTCACCGCCAAATTTCCTATTTTCAAACCCGTGTAATCCTTTTTCTCCTCCTCGAACTCTCGCCATTCGTCCTCCTCCTTTATTTTTCATAAAAATCATTTGGTTTATAAATTTTGTGTAATTTTTGTTGAATTTTCAAATTGTGAACTCATTTTCCATTTTTTAGAACTGTCAATTGTTTTTTTGAAATTTTCCAATTTGTTTCACCTATTTAGGAAATATTTTTTTGTGATTTTTGAAAATTATCCTTTTACGTACTAATGATTAAAATCTAGGAACGTTTAGGGGAGAGAAAAATCCCTAGAAATTGAGGTCAACAATTAAAAACCTAGGGAAATGAATAATGACTTGGCAAAAAATGAAATTCGGTTTGAAAAATCGAGAGAAAAGGGAATTCCAAATCCGCTGTTAGGAAGATTCGGGAAAAATCGATAAAAACCGAAATCTACGAATAAACGAATCCAATAACTTTGTAAATGGAAAAATTTCAAAAACCCCTCAAAAACAATAAAAAAAAAACATTCTCGGAAAGCCGCAATTTACGGTGCAAAATTTCGGGAAGTGGAAATAGAGCTCAAAAGTGAGGTTAAGAATGTAAAATGGAGGAAACAGCTGTGAGGAAATGAGGTCAATCGAAAAGTTTGCCGAAGAGAAAAAAAGTGACCGAAAAAGATCGTGGGGCAATTCCAGATTGCATGGGGAATTACGTAAGGACTCGAGGATGTAGAAAAAAACTAATTGGATGAAAAAAAAGGTGTGGACATGAGAAGTTTTTTATTTTTTTCATAATGTTGGTAACGTGATTATAATTTTGGGGTCGTAAAGGGCGATATGACGTTTGCAAGGATCAAACATGGCAGCCTCGTTCTTATCCCCTCCCCCGCCACCGACTCTTCGAGAAAATTAAGTGATTTATGGCCAGGAGTCATTGAACACAGAAATAAATAGATCGTTTTTCCTCCAACTTAAAAAAAATCGAAAAAAGAAAACACCGATTCGAAGCTCCAATAATAAGGGGACAAAAAAGAGAAAGAGAAAAAACTCACGGGGGCCGTTTGAGCAACTTCGTCTTCTTCAGGATTGGCCGGTTTGTCTTTTGGTTTAGGTTTCTCAACGCGTTTTCCGGTCTCCTCGAGTTTCTTGGCGATTTCCTCGGTCGTTGTAAATTTTTTTCCTTTCGCCTTCTTGCGATCTTTTTTCGCAAAAAAATCGTCCAAATCCGCCATGGTTCGCGCACGTACACGTTGCGATCTCAAAGATACAAAAAAAAAAGAGGAAAAAGAATTTCTCCTCAATGCCCCCGAAACACGATTTTTCACACCTCCAAACAAATGCTCCCTTAAGGCGACATTTAATGCATCGATTTAAACACGATTTTCTTTGTTTTTTAACCTGACTTGGCGATTTTTTATTCCGGCTTATTTTAGTCGATAAACACGAGACGCGCGAAAGCCCTGAAATTTTTCATTCCTTAATATATTAAAAAAACGCACACCGCTCTCTTCGGCCCGTGTCTCGAGTGATCACGCAGCACCACATGGGCTTATGTCGCCTCGAAACGGAAGTTCCCGATACTCACAGAGTCAAATTACCTTCCCTTGGCTTCGATGGCGCCGAAAATTTCCGTCATTTAAGATTCAAACTTTGGCACTTGATTTCTCTATAAATAAAATTACAAAAATTCATTTTTTCGTATGATCTTATACAAAAATTAAGAGAACTTTGTTTTTTCGAAGCTATTTCTTTATTTTTGAAGCAAATAACAAACAATAAACGCCAAATACTCCCAAAAGGGATTCGAATTTCCCGCGTCGTCTCAAGAAGTTGGCGCCACGCGTGTTGCGTCGGTAATTTAACGACGCATCTCGGAATTACCGATTTAATTTTGTTTACAAACTTTCTCGATTTAAACAAACATTCACGTTACAAAATTATCAAAATTTCTTTTTTTTCCTATCTATTTTTCGAAATTGCTCCCTGAAAATAAGAAATCGTTCCAAACTGGTAATTTCTATCGGTAAATCGGTAACTTACCGACCAGGGAAATCGCGTATATGTAACTTTGTTCCCGTATCGAGCGCGTTTATAGACCTCAAAAAAGGCGGTTTGGTATAATGCGCCGGTGGCACCTATGTGGTGAAAAAGGTACTAAAAGGAACAAAAAAAAGGGGCTCCCACAGCGCGTATATAATCAGTGTCCGCACGTCCGCAGTTGATTCGAGTCGTGCAGTCGGTCCGCGACTGTTTACGGTTGTGTATCGTTCTAATCGCGACTCAAATAAAAAAACATCGAAAATTAATAGCCGAGAAATAAATTTTTTTTTTTAAATACCGACTTCGTAGTTCAATTAAAAAATAAATGTTTAATGTGTAAAAAGCGACAAAATGAGGATAACGAGGCGGTGTTTAAGCGGCATGACCAAGATGCTGGATTTCTATTCACAGTTCAACCCGTCGCCCCTTTCGATAAAACAGTTCATCGATTTCGGTGAGCAGATTACAAATGACCTTAAAACAAATATTGGCACACTTGCTTATCAGTCTTTCCTATTTTTCAATCCCACACTGTTTTTGCTGATAAATCCTAAATTTCTTTCTGCTCTATTTGTTTTTTTTTTCATCAATCATCACAATTCGGAAATCCTCGAGATTTTCACACGCTCGTGACCGTTTGTGTATTCCCCCTGCCTACGTGACTTCTGGTTTTTTTTCTCGCATCTCACCAAATGCATCCAATTCCTTTGTTTTTTTTATCCTCGATTTCAAGTTTTTTTTCAATATTTTCATTATTCGATGAATATTTATCAGTATATAAATTTGATAAATAATTTTTAAAAATTACGTTTCTTTGTAACTAAATACATAAAATCAATTTTGTATGTACATATTTATATATGTATATTTATATATGACGAAAAACGACCGAAAATACGAATTGACTAAATATTCATTCGTATCTATTCAAATTATTACTGTTGTTATTATTTCAAACCCCTCTCGAGACGATTTCAACAGACTAATTGATAAATTGGCTCCATCCTGCGTCCTTCAAAAATGCAACACCGATGTGAGACGCGCTCGGAATGAACATTTTTTGCGATTTTTTTAATCGTGCAATAAATAAACATCAATTTTATATTTATTTTTTTACATTGCCAATCGATTTTAATTCTTTCATTATAAAATAATCATAAATGTAATTCAAGTGATTAAATATTAATTATAATAAAACAGAAACAACAATAACGATAATAATAATTATTGTTGTTATCAATATTAATATTGTTTCAAAATTTTAAAGATTTCAATACCCAATTATTTTCTTTAAAAATCTTGTTTTTTGTAAATAAAATTCAAATATTCATTTCTGTATTATTAAATGATCGTAATTTTAATTAAAGATATTTATTGTTAAACGGATCGTTAATAATGATAATACAACAACAACAATAATGATAATGACAATTATTGTCGTTAACATGATTATTGTTAAACAAAAAATCGAAAACAAAACATAATTTTGAAATTCTTCGATTGTTTAAACAAAAATTCAAAAAACAAATTAAATTAAAAATTAAACAAATTAAATTTAAAAAAAATAAAATAAATTAAAAAAAAAAACAAAAAATGTTTTTGAAAAAATTTGGTTTCTTTAAAAAAAATCATAAACTTGTCTGAAAATTTTTGGTTTTTAGAACAAAAATTGAAAAACGAAATATATTTTATGAAAATCTTCGGTCTTTGAAAGATTCAAAAACAAAGATTAAGTTCGAAAATCTTCGGTTTTTTGAAAAAAAAATCCAAAAACGAAACATTTATTAAAAAAAAAATCAAAAATGAAATATATTTTTTAAAAATCTTCGGTCGTTTGAACAAAAATTCAAAGAATTCCATGGTTCGATATGAAATTTTTCAAATTTAATAAAATTCTCTGAAAAAACGAGTTAAATCGATGTTTGCTCAAAAAAAGCCGAATTTATCGAAATTCTAAAATGTTTTCGAACTTTGGGATCGATGATGAAATATTCCTCGAAGTCAAAAACATGAATAAAAAAAGAAATGATATTCTTATAAAACAGGCGATATATGCGCGCGTCGTGCGTAAATCCTGTGTTTGTTTACGTCTCTTAGCGCAAATATATTCATGTAGGTGTGCGTTAATTGTGGGTGTGTGGGTTTGTACGAAGATCATATATATCGGTTTTTGTGACGTCGTCGCTCAAAGTCCATGTTTTCTGATACATATAATCGCGGTTTGGCGAACCAATGAATAAAAGTTTCGTGGTTGACACACCCACGATACAGAAAGTCAACGAATTAATATTTGTGCCTCTCGCGTATGGGCGATTCCGTGCAAGAATGACTGATGATTTTTTATTCGATAAAAAACTGTACATGGCCTCATTTGAATCGATAAAACTATCAAACGACAATTAAAATCATTGTCCAATTAATTGATTGGATAATTCAACATTATTTGTGTCAATTTGATCGAAAAATTACAAAAAAATCCATTTTTTTCGAATTAAAAAGAAAAACAAAGATTTCGTTAGTAAAATAAATACGATGCAATAATCTAAATGGCTGCTCAGTCGATTAATCGGGTCGATGAAAAATTTGTTCGATTTTTTCTTTTTTTTTCGAATTTTTGTGTGAATTTGATTGAAAAATTAAACAAAAAGTCGATTTTTTCGAAATTTTGTAAAAAAAAAAACAAAACAGATTTCATTACTAAAATAAGTACGATGCAACAATCGAAATGGTTGAGCGATCGATTAATTGGGCAGAATCTCGTAGGTAAAAAAAAAAAACGTTCGGAAAAAATGAATTTGTTTTTCAAATTTTTTCTATCGCGTTTAGTAAAATAGTAATTCCGCGAAAAATAAATTTCAATCGCGTTTTGTACACTCGTTAATAACGAAGTGTCGGGATCGCATGACGGTTTAATTAAATCGACATTCGTAAAATCTTCGCATCAAGGTTAGCCACTTGCGTGAGGTCACGTGACTCATTGTTAGATAAAAAATAAATTACGTAAGAGCGTTAGAGTTGTTTTTCGTATTTTTTACAACTGTGAATATTCCCCATGACCCGTTTTTTTATCCATTTCTTTCGCTTTATGAATTTTTTTTTATTTCACTTTTCATTCGCCCAATTTTTAAATACTTTCTCTTTCGTGAGTGTCATCGAAACAACTCGTGAGTTTTTCTTTAACTACACAGAATATAATATGCAAACGCATGGAAACATATACAAACATTCTAGATAACGTGACTCGATAGGTTCACCGGCAGAGAGCGAGAGAAAGAGAGAAAAAAAAAAGAAAGAAGTTTAACGATCTCGACATTCGAGCGACACAGATTATTTTTATTTCTTTGAAAATAGTCACTAATGCCGAAAATGAGCCCTGATAAATATGAAATTGAAGATAATTGTTTGCTACTACACTACAACCTCGATTCTTCGAACAGCGGTGGGACCGACTCCTTATCGCACTTGTAAATATAGAACGTTGCGCACACTTCATTTTTCCGTTTCCGCGCACCAGACTAATGATCAGATTGGACCGGTCAACGGTCTTACGTACAGGTTTTGCAACGAATGTGGTGGGGGTGGTTCGCTTAATGTCGGCACCAAGTTTGGGCTTGCAGCCACAAGAGCGGCGCTACGAACTTGCCATAGCGACTAGAGCGCATGCGTCGACATTATAACCCGTTTTATGACAGAAATGTACATGTAGGAACGTTTCCGACGAAAAAATATGAATATTGAATATTAAAAAAAATAATATCAATGAATATTAAAAAAAAAATTGAACTGCAGTTTTCTAAACCCTAAAGCATTATTATTTCAAACAGCCCTGATAAGCATGTATCATTTATTTTTAATGGCTGTAAAGAAGCACGTTTAGCTGAAGCGGTTAACGCTGAGCCTTGGTGGTGAGGATTCCGGGTTTGAGACAAAGACCCGCCTTCAGGACTTGATTTTTTTTTGAGATTGCTGGCACAAAAAATGTATTTTTTTTTTTCAGAATAAATATGTGGTTAATTAATAAATCAAATTAATTTTACAATTTTCATTAATTTCAATATTTTTAATATATTCACGGACATCAATAAATTTTTATTCCAACGTACGGGGAGACGTGGGGCATCAGTTTTGTTATATCAAATTGCATTCAGAATTTATATTTAAGGAATTTTTGTAAAGTAATGCCAGGTGTGGATACATTTTTTTTCGGAAAACGAAATATTGTGTGATCAATTAATATCACCAGGATTTCAAATAACGTCGCAAAATCACAAAATAACACGTGGTGTTCTTTATAATTACATTTAATGTAAGACCGTATTTATAGGTTATATCGTATGGGTCTTCCGCTCTGTTGCCGCTATGACTTGATCAAAGCGACGCGTAGCGGCGGCCGGGGCCACTAATGGGCCGACAGTAACGCGACCACCACCAAAATTTGACTTTGATTTCAGTTGCAAGACCTGTATGTAAGACCGTGACCCGGTCCTTCCCCTACCAAGTGCAGACCGATCGATATGGGTCGCATAGTGAGGGACATTGCATGAATCAAGATTCGATGAATCGAGGTTGTAGTGTACTATTTTTACTAATTTTTATTGATTATTATTATTCATTTTATTTGTTAAAATATTTATAAACAATCATAATATTTATAACTGTTATTATTAATAATAATAATAACCATTATTATTACTAATTATCATTATTAATAACAATAATATTATTATTACTATTTATTATTATTAATGATTATTGTTGTTGTTGTTGTTATTGTTGTTGTTGTTTTTATTATTATTATTATTGTTGTTGTTGTTGTTATTATTATTAATAATAATCATAGTTATTATTAATAATAATGGTTAATAATAATTGCGGTGATAGATATTGTTGTTACTGTTAATAGTAACAATTTAAAGAAATAATTGACTTGAATTCGTATTTTGTTTATTAATTATTATTAATAATAATAGTTTGTTCATTAATTATGATTTTCTATGATTATTATTTACTTGAAAAAAATTATTGTCTTATTCGTATTTGTTATTAATATTATTTTAAATAAAAAGTTTTTTTATAAATAATTATGATTTTATTTAAATATTTAGTTATTTTAGTTAGTTAAATTTATGTTTATTTAGTTAATTATACTTATTTGTTATTATTATTACTTATTAATTATATTATTATTATTATATATTATATAATTATATATGTATATATATTATATAATTAATATATACTTATTAATTATAATTATAAATAATATTTAGTTAGTTAAATGTAAAGTTAAAAAATTATTATTGTTATTATTGAATTATAATTTTTTAGGTAATATTTATTGTTTAAAGATTTGTTATAAACTTATTAAATTGCCAGTTTGTGAAATAATAAAATTTTTTAGTTAACACCTTTAATTTTCTGGGAATTAAGAATTTTTCAAACATTCCTACCTACCTACGTGTTCGATTTTTAAATTGAAACTTTATAACGTATGCGGGTACATACGAATATAGAGGGTTTTGTTTTATTGAATGAACGTCGAGGAGGGACACGTACCTTGATTGGCGCAAATGGGAACGAGGAAGAAACCCACATGGACGCATCAATAGTTAGAGAGAGAGAGAGAGAGAAAGAAAAAGAGAGACGTTAAATGATGCAATTTGTGTAACAGCTGCGTTTGTGCTCGTCATTCGATTCACAGCCTGCTGGATGGATTTTCAATAAGATATTTTCTATTTTCGTCGGAAATTTATGATTTAAGTCAGATGAATATATAAATGTAACACTGATTCATTTTTGTTTGAAAATTTTCCAATGAATCGTGAAATATTTTGCGAAATTATATTATTTTTGTTTTTTGTTTTTTTTTTTTTTCACCATTGCGAAGGTATTTCTTGAATAAATTAAACGATTGACATACTTAAACGACGATTTATCAGTCAACTCGTAATTGTCGCGTGTTTTGTTGTTTTTTGTTAAAAAAAAAAGTTTAAAGAGGTACGAGATAAGAGGGTTTTTTCGATTGGGAAACGCAAACGAAATTTGCATTGAGAGAGATAGAGGGAGAGAGAGAGAGAGAAAGAAACGATAAAATAATGTTTCGCAAAAAATTGATGATTGAAATTTGTTACGAAATTTTGATACGAGAATTCTTTGTTTATTAATTATTGTTTTTTTTTTGTTAAAATATCTTTAAAATAAAGTAACTAATCGTTCGAAAAATATAAAACTAATTTTGCCTATTAATTCGTTATTTAATTAAATTTTTCTTCTATCATTTTTCAGGCCTGAGCGCATGCGAAAGAAAGTCCTTCATTTTCCTGCGGAAAGAACTGCCTGTAAGACTTGCTAACATTATGAAAGAGATTCATTTGTTGCCGGAACATTTGTTGAGAATGCCGAGCGTCGGTATTGTTAATAATTTGTACATTAAGTCGTTCGAGGAAATCATACACTTCGAGAAGGCCGAGGTCAACGAGATAACTCTCGATAGGTGAGCGATAACGTAAATAGCTAAAAAAAAAATACAAAATTCTATATTCGATGCAGATTGTTTAAAAACAAACAAAAAAAAATGATTTTTTACGTCTTTTTACTATTTTTTTCGAAATTATCTACTAAAAATGGATTTACTTTTTTATTATTTTTTGTTTTATTATTCAATCTATGAATTTTTCAATTTCATTCTTTAAATCAAAATTTCACAAATATAAATATTTTTTTTTAAGTTTTAAAATTAAATTTAAGCTTATTTTCGAGATGAAGTAATTTCCAAAATTGAAATATACTTTTTTCCAATCGCTAAATAACTACGAAACAAAATTCTATTCTCGATGCACGTTGTTTTGCATTAAAACAAAGAAAAAATTGAATTTTTACAGTTTTTTGCTAATTTTTTCGAAATTTTCTACAAAAAATGGATTTCTTTTTTATTATTTTTAATTTTGTTTTTCAGTCGATTAATTTTTTGGCTCATTTGTTCGAAATTTTATTAAAAAATGGATTTTTTAAAATTATTTTTAGTTTTTTTTTTTCCATCAACGAATTTTTGTTTCACCGGAATGTCGAATTTTCAATCACAGAATATGCGAATCTGTTTGTTTACTTTTTTTTTTTTTATACATTTTTGACTTACAGATTTTGCGAGGCTCTTGTAAAGATAAGAAATCGTCATTCTGACGTAGTCGAAGTCATGGCTCAGGGTATTCTCGAGCTCAAAGATTCCCACGACGTGGATCCACAAACTGAGAACAGTATTCAATATTTTTTGGACAGATTTTTCATGTCCCGAGTGTCGATAAGAATGCTCATTAATCAGCACAGTGAGTATTCGCCAAACATTATTTTAATAAATGTGCGAATAATCAAAAATCCAAAATCACGATAAAAAATAAGCATTTTATTTTATTTTATTTGAAAATCGATCGATCAATTCGATCGATTGATTTATTATCCAGTAAATTCCAAATTTATTCAATTAATTCGAATTTTTAATGAATTATTTTGAAAAAATTCAAAATTTGGTTTGAACAATTTCAAAATTGATTCCAAAGTACATTTTTTAAATTTGTTTTTATTAAGTATTTTTGATTTTTTGAAAAAATTCAAAATTTATCATAAAAAAAATTAAAAATTTGTTTCTAAAATACGCTTTTTTAATGGTTTTTTTTTTTTCGAATTTCATCATTTTTTTAGCTCTGCTATTCGGCGGTTTGTTGAATGGGGACAACAGACACGTCGGCTGTATCGATCCCTATTGCGACGTTATCGGCGTTGTCAAAGACGCTTACGAGAATGCCCGATTTCTTTGCGATCAATATTATCTCGCGAGTCCCGAGCTCATCGTCAAACAATACAATGGTAAATAAATCAAAATAAAAAAAAAAAAATGTTTTAAATAATAATTTTTTCTTTTTAATCAACAATTTTAGTGTATTTTTGATAATAATTATATTTTTTGGGTTTGTAGCAAAATAAAAATTGATAAATTTTATGTATTTTTAATAATAATTGATTTTTTTTTATTTTAAGAAGATTACAAATTCGAAAGATTCACAAATTTTTTGTATTTTTTATAATAATTATTTTTTTTTTTTTTAGAAAAATAGAATTCTGAAAAATTGACAAATTTTGTGTATTTTTGATAATAATTCATTTTTAGAAAAATAGAATTCTGCAAAATTGACAAATTTTGCGTATTTTCGATAATAATTGTTTTTAGAAAAATAGAATTCTAAAAAATTGACAAACTTGTGTATTTTTGATTATAATTCGATTTTTTTTTGTATTTAGAAAAATAGAATTTTGAAAAATTGACGATCTTTTGTGTATTTTTTAATAAGAGTTCGATTTTTTTTGTTTTTTAGACCTTGAGGCCGGAAACGAGATACGAATAATTTACGTTCCGAGTCATTTGTACCACATGCTTTTCGAGCTTTTCAAAAATAGCATGAGAGCTGTTATGGAACACATTACTGATGGTGAGAGTTATCCACCGATCGAAGTCACCATCGTACGTGGCAAAGAGGACGTTTGTGTCAAGGTTTGCCCCAATTATAAATTAATTAGTTACTCAAGGTAAACATCAAAAATGAAAAAAAATGTTATTTTTTTTAATTACCAAAATAAAATGAGTCTCGATATTTGGAGTAATTTTTTTCGATTTCCCGGGTTGAATTTTTGTTTCAGAAAATTTATTAAAATTTTTCGCTAACAAATTTGACAAAATATTAGCAAAAATGATTTTTCCTAACGAAAAATTAAATATAAAAATTTTGGATATTGGTAGTAATCGTTAAATTGTGTGTCAAAATTTAAAAAAAAGAATAGTATATTTATAAAAATTTAATCAATTAAAATTATTATTTAAATGACTGTAATCGATTTTTTAATTTAAAGAATTACTTTTTTTTAGATTACTGATCGAGGGGGTGGAATTCCAAGATCATTGACCGATCATCTTTTTAAGTACATGTACAGTACTGCACCCCAACCGAGCAAATCGGACTCTCACACTGTTCCTTTAGCTGGTTATGGTTATGGGCTTCCATTATCGAGATTATACGCGAGATATTTTCACGGCGATCTCGTAGTTCTTAGCTGCGAAGGTTACGGTACCGATGCTGTTATTTATCTCAAGGTAATTGAGTTTTAAACATCTTTTTCGATTTTTCAATATCGAAATTCGATCTTTTTAAGTATTATTTACTTTTTTTAAATCGCAATTTGTCTATTTCAAGTATTTTCCATTTTTTCAATCGAAATTTGCCAGTTTGAAGTATTTTTTATGATTTTATATGAAATTTTGACAATTCTAAGTATTTTTGATTTTTTTCAATCGAAATTTGACAATTTTAAGTATTCTTGATTTTTTTCTAAGTTGAAATTTTACAATTTTAAGTGTTTTTGATTTTTTAAAATCGAAATTCGACAATTTTAGGTACTTTTCTTTTTTTTAATCAAAATTTAACAATTTTAAGTATTTCTGTCACTTAAAAGAATTCAAAATTTTTTAATCGAAACGAATATTTAACAAATGTGAATATTAATGTTGTTTTTGGATTTGATTTAACTGTTTGTTCGTTCGTTCGTTTTTTAAATTGAATTTTTATTAAATTTGACATTTTTTCATTCGTAATTTTTTTTTTAATTAAAAAATATTTTCTGTACTTATCTTGAAGGCGCTGTCGAACGAAGCGAACGAATTGTTGCCGGTGTTCAATAAAACGTCATCGAAATTTTATCGTACCCCGATGCCAACCGCCGATTGGAGCAGCCAATGTGGCGGGGGAATGGCAACGAGACAATTATCAATGAGTAACAAACAGGGCCATAGATTACCCCACGGTATGGGAGTCAGTCACTGCTAACAATTAAAAAAAGGCAAAAAATGAGGATCGTCATTTCGAAAATAGCAAAAAAAGCCGATTTCAATTATTTTTTTATTAAAAAAACCTTTTTGAAATTTTAATTGATTTACACTAGACTGTTACAAATTTTTTCCATCGTATCATTTTTTGATGAAATTGAATTTTTCTATTTCACGTTATTTTCAAAATTATGATTTTTTAGCAAAAATAAAAAAATTCATCGATTCTCTAACCATCAAAATACGCTGCGTGACTCAACATATCCAAAAAAAAAAAACAACAAATAAGAGAAAGAAAAGATTGACAACTTGGCAATTTATATTTTTGTCGATTTTTGTTTCTTTTTTTTCAATTAATTTCCGCGTTCACGAGAATTTCCCGATTTTGTCTCAAGGACGATTCCACGAATGGCGAACTGTGATGCATTATGCTATTTTAATCCTATAGTTATTCACGTTTTTTTTTGTCTCGTTTTACATTTTTTTTATAGTCGATAGCAATTTGAAAAAAAAGGAAAGAAAATACCAGCACAATACACGAAAATATCTGAGAAAGAGCAATTTTTTGTATTCGTTTGTGTGAATAATTGTTTCAAAAAATAAATATTGTTCAATGTTATGAAAAATCTCAAAATTTTGATCTGTTTGTGCATTTTATAGTATTACGTCATCAATTTGAAATTTTATTTTATTTTTTTAATTTTTTTTGTTTAGGAACGTTTAGCTGTTCGGATAAACACTTTTTAAAAATGTAAAAATATGTATGTGCTGTGTGTGTATATATATATGATATGTATATCGACAATGTAAATTAATTTATATAATTAATAGCTCGTAAGGAAAAACGCAGATTTAAATAGAATGGAATTAAAAATATATTGAAAGATTGAAACTGTTTTTTTCGTTAATTTACCCACATTTCTACGGAATTTCGAAGTCAAGATCATTTTTTCAGAGTTAAATCAATGTTTATAGGGAATTTTCGAATGGAAATTGTTTTTCTGGGGATTTAAAGTGTAAAATCTATTTTCTAGGGAATTTAGACGTTGAAATTCATTTTTTAGGAAATTGTGGCTTGAAAATAACTTTTCGGGGTTTTAATCAATGTTTATAGGAAATTTTCGAATGAACATCATTTTTCTGGTGATTTCTAGCGTTAAATTATATTTTCTAGGGAATTTAGAAGTCGAAATTCATTTTCTAGGCAATTATGGCTTCGAAATAAATTTTCGGGGGTTGAATCGATGTTTATAGGAAATTTTCGAATGAAAGTCGTTTTTCTGGGGATTTCTAGCGTTAAACTATATTTTCTAGGGAATTTGGAAGTCGAAATTCATTTCTAGGCAATTATGGCTTCGAAATAACTTTTCGGGGATTGAATTGGTTTATAGTAAATTATCGAATGGAAATCATTTTTTTGGGGATTTCTAGTGTTAAATTACATTTTCTAAGGAATTTAGAAGTCGCAGATCATTTTATAGAAAATTATGGCTTCGAAATAACTTTTCGGGGTTTGAATCGATGTTCATAAGAAATTTTCGAATGAGTCGTTTTTCTGGGGATTTCCAGAGTTCAATTAAGTTTTCTAGGGAATTTCGTAGTCAATTAATATTGATTGAATTAATGTTTATAGGAAATTTTCGAATGGAAATTGTTTCTTTGATAATTCTTTAGGTTAAATTCAATATTCTGGGGAATTTTTGAGTAAAAATAATTTTTTGGCGATTGAATAGCCGTTGATAGGAAAATTTTGCACGGAAATTGTTGTTCTGAGGATTGTTAGACTTAAATTTTATTTTCTAGGGAATTATGAAGTCGAAATTTATTTCCAGGGAAATTCTAAGGTTAAATTTGATTTAAAAAAACCAACAATTCCCAAACGGATCGCTGGGGATGAATAAAAAAGACGTTTAATTATTTTTGAATGCCTTAAAGTACTTTTATTATGTTTTGGCCTAACCCACACACCCAATTCGCGGTCGCTTTGTATTTTCGAACAATATTTTTTTTCCATTTCTAGTATTTTTTTTCTCAATCGACATTTTTCACGTTTTGTCACAGGATTTTTTTGCCACACACGCACATACAGAGACACCGTCGGTAGAATTAATTATAATAAAAAGTACCGTATAGCAATAACAATATTTCGTGATTTTATTAATTTTTTTTTTCAAACTTTTGTTTTTTCTGTTTTTCGTACATATTCTTTCGATCCTCTTTTTTCTTTAATAAAATAACGCTACACTATTTACACGCCTGGCACCAATCTACGCGACTCGGCAACAAAAAAAAATAAGAAAAAAAAAATATTACAACAAGCTCACAATAAGAAGCGCAAATTCATTTTTTCCTAAGACAAAATATTCATCGTTTTTCTTTTCTTCTTACCCTTAATATTCCTTCAAACGCACTAATTATTTTGACAATTTTTTCTCTCCCTCTCGCCCCAAAATCACAAATTAACATCCGAAAATTTTCGAAAAATAATTCAATTCTTTTTAATTCGCTTAATTTAAATATATTTTATCGTTTATATATTTTTTCTTTTTTTTTCAATAAATCGATCGAATATTAAAATTCACAAGGGTACAAAATGGAGATTCTAAAATTCGATTTTGCTTCTTGGCTAAAAAAATGAGTAATTAATTTAAAAAAAACCTTTTTTGGGCTAATTTACGAAAACGAATAAAATACGACTCGAATATGCTCGACCAGAAAAGTGGTGAAAAAAACGAAAAGCATAAAAGTTCTCGGAATTAAAAAAAGAAAAGAAAAAAAAACTCGTATTTAAGACTTTATTTGAAGTTTTTAAAAAAAGTTAAATTTTTCCGACTCTTTTTCTCGGCCCCAATGAAACGAATCTGTTCAAAATTTTTGAAATATTTCGTTACATATCTCGACGATACGAAACATTTTTTTAAATACAAAAATATTGATGTTTCAAAAATTTTCGAATATTTTGTACAATTTTTTTGTATTGAAAAAATTGATTTTGTAATCTCAAAATACGTGATAAAACAGCTCAAAAGTATCGAAAAGATTTGGTTTTGTTGGAGACAAGAAAAAAAAAGGTCAAAAATGGCACTTTTTCGAAATTTTTCCAATTTTTTTTCATTGCCACTGATTCGAAAGGAATAATGTTAGAACCAAATTTCTAAATTTCTAAATTATTAAACTAAAAAAAAGGCTCAAAGAAAAATTCGAAATTCAGCTCCAATTTTGTTCGAAGCCGCCAAAACCAAAGGGTCCACCTTTTTGCTGTATTTCTTTAAATCGAAATTAATCGGGTGCTCGTCGCACATCTCTAAAAAAAACGAACGAAAAAATTAAAAATTTGCGTTTTTTACTCCGTTTTTATTTTCGAAAATTAAAACGCGGCTACTTTTTGTTCACCTTTGCTATAAATGAAGTATTATACAGCATGGCAGTGGTAGACACTCTACTTTTTCTTTAAACTGCAAAAATAACGAACAAAAAAGAAAAAAAATTGAAAAAAAATAAAATTTTGAAAAAAAAAGAAAAAGAAAAAAGTTCTTCGATTTTTTGTACAGTTATTTATTCACGAGCGATTTTCGTAGAGCAATTCAATGAGCGCAGTTTTATTTTCATTTTTATTTTCCTTTTTTTCCTCGTAACTCATTTTTATCGTTAAAAAATAAAATTTTAACGCGATGCATTGCTTTTTTTAATGTTCACTTTTGTTTCGACGATTATCAGAATAGTTTGAATTACAGCCTACGTTATTTTCGCTACGCAAATAGGTTTTTGTTTTTCTTTGTTTTTTTCCTTCCTTTTTCCATTCAATATAATTACTCTTCGTAATCTATCAATTCATTATTAATTTTTGTTTTAAATTTAATATATATAATATATATATATTCATCACAGTGCTATGGACACAAAAATCGTGTTTTGCTTTTTTTCTCTGCATTTTTTTCTCTCCTCCCTCGTTCTTTCCCCGTTTACGTGTAAATAATAATTTTCTCTGACCAAAAAGATTGTAGCTCAACGCGTCACTCGCGGGAGTTCAAAAAATCGATTAGCGTTTGAAAAAACATATTTTTTTTGTCCAAGAAAATGGAATAATTTCGAAAATAATTTCTTTTTAGTCCAAAAAAAGAAATTAGACGAATAATTCAATTTGGCGATTATTTACCAAGTTAGCAAAGTCGAAAGAAGATTATTTTCTAAATTAAGCGATTGAAATTCTTTCCATTTTTTTTATTTGTCCAAAAATTCGAATTTTTCATTTTTTTTTTTTAATTACGTAAATTCAAATCGAGTGACGCATGTTTCTCGACGATTTTTTTATCACCTCTTTTTTATCACTTCTTCGAATTGTTCACACTCCCTTCGTTTTTCCTTAATCACTAATTTTATGATTATTAATTAATTGATGAATTAATTAATTATTTACGATATTTTCTTCTTCATTTTTCTCCATTTTTATTTTCTTTCTCGTAACTTATAATCTAATAATTTTAACGCAGGTTGGCTACCCATGGCAGTATCATCCCACTCGAAATATAATTCTTACGTGGCTCTTTACATATGCCGTACTCTATTTTTCCTCCCTATTTACAATTCGCGACGTCAAGATCGAGAAATTCGAGAAAAAAAACGAAAAAAATCCCAAAGAATAAAAATAAATAAAAATTCGAAAGCTAAAAGTTTAAGAAGAAACCAAAAAATTGCTTCTGGTAAACAGTTTTGAAACTGCGACATTTTTTTCTGCCCAGAACAAAAAAAACCAAAAAATAAATAAATAAAAAATAATTAAAAAAAAAGAACAAAAAATTTCTCGATCCGCTCTCAACTCGTCCAACGTATTTTTTTGTTTTTTTCTCAATGTGAGAACAATGTGATTTTTGACTCACGGATTTTTTTTTATCAATTTACACATTTGTGTAAATTTTGTGTTTTTTTATGTTTTGTTGCATCAAACTTGGACTTTTATGGGACTAGTTAGACGAAGCGATTGACAGCAACAACTCCACGGTAACAACCACGTGGCTCAGCACCTCGGTGAAAATTTTGGATTTGTAGGACCGTGTATGTAACTACGTAACTCCTTGGATGGTTCCGAACCAAAATCCGAGGCTGTGTCGACGTCGGATTTACGGCATATTATCATTCTTATGTCCGTGTGTAAATATATACGTCCTGATTTACCGGACATGAATCTGTTCATGGAATTGAAAAAAAAAAAAAAACAAAAAAATTATTAATTTTTTAATTATTTTCAAATAATTTCAATTTTCGCAATTATATTCTACTAATTCAATTGGATTAATTAAATTAATTCAATTGTTTCCAATTAATTCAAATATTGCTAATTAATTGCAATAAATTTAAATATTTCGAATAATTGTATTAGATTTTGTTTGAAGAATTGATTTTTTACTGATTTAAAATAATTGAATATAGGATTTACCTGAGATGAACGAGGTAGCGTAGCGTTTTGTCTCGCAAGGTTCGTTGGCGTAAAAAAGTATGAGATCGGGGCGGCATGTCGGAAAGATCGTACAGAACGACGAACATTTTGACGACAGTGCCGAGTGGATTTAAGAGGGTCACTTGAATCGTGCCACTCCTCGGTACTTGATAACCCTTTTTCCCTAAATTAATGTGAGCCTAGGAGAAAAAAACATTATTTTTCAATTACGATTAATTGGAATCGCTTTTAGGGATAACATTTGTTTTTTAATCCTAATTTTTTTTATAACTTACAAGGTACGGTGTGGAGACCTTGTCATTGTCCCCGAGCGTATAAAAGAATACGGTGACCGGAAGTTTCCGGTGTTTCGGGCAGAAGGAACCGCTGGCGCCGAGTTCGGCCGTAAAACCGTGAACGGTCGAAACCGGCTCGAGGCGACCGTTTAACGCCGATTCCTCGAAACTACCCAACAACGCGTGACTTTGCGGCCTCACCCGCGTCTGCGATTGACGCTTCAGCGTCTCATCACCGTCTCCTGGTATTTCTATCTCGCGATCCGTCTCCTCCAACGAAACGGCGCCAGGACTTGGCGGCGTGTTCAATTCGAAGAGAGCGCTGTTTCAATATTCCCAAATTACTTTTTTGCGGAATTGCTCGAATTGCTCGAAGTAAAAATTAAAATGGCGAAAATTAAAGACGTTCGAAATGGTGGCCGACGAAGAATACAAAATGGCGGAGGATTAAGGAGATTAAAAATGGCTGCCGAGAAAACATCCAAAACAGCGAAAAATAAGAATTCAAAATGGCGGAGAATTGAGAAGATCCAAAATGGCGTCGAGGACGGCCAATGGCGACCGAGAAAGGATACAAAATGGCGAAAGAAGAATTCAAAATGGCGGCCGGAAAGAAAACAAAATGGCGAAGGGTTGCAGGGATTCAAAATGGCGACGCAGATGTTAAAACTCAAAATGGCGTCCGGAAAAAGCTTCAATTTATCAAAAACCTCTAAAAAAAAGTGCGTAAAAATTTGAATTTTTAGGGAAAAAAGTTTAAAAAATGTTCTCACCTTCGTTTCGATGACACGGAATTAAGTGTGCTGTCGTAGTCGAAACAGCAGTGTCCGCGTCGAAGAGGCGCAGGGCTGGAAGTGAGTGGTAAGCCGGTACGACTGTGAAAGACCATGGAGGCGGCATTTTCGAAGGATCGCCGAAACTGTTCTTGTTCACTGGCGGAAGGTACGCCCTTCTCATCCTCGTAGAGGTCGACGACGTCGTGTTTTCGCAATCGTCCATTGAGGCAGCCGCTAATTGGGGGGGCAATGGGGGTCGCGTTACTTTTGGCGAATGTTTGATTGAACGTGACGGGATCTTCATGATCATCGTGAATCCGGTTGAAACCGAGTTGATTCGAGGTCGACGAGGTCGTGCCTCGATTTGTACTATTGTTTATATTTAGTTCAGTCACGCTGAGGGACTCGTTGCAAAATTCGTAGTAACGTTCGTTACTTTTGTCCTGTTCAACGGTAAAATCCGACGATTCCAAATTTCCGCTCTTTTTGCCGATTTCCTCGTTGACCTTGGGATGACCTTGAGGTTGAAAACTCGTCTCAGCGTGCCGTTGGCTATCGTTCGTCAGGATTTTACGTTTTTCCAATTCTTTTTGAAACAATTGCTTAAAACGACTGAGTCTTTTGTTCAAAATGTTCGGCAAAGATTTGTCTTCTTCGTATTGCTGCTCGGAATTGCGGCTTTTGATCTCGTTGTTATCGTCTAGATTTTGCGGCCTCGTGCCGTTCGAAATGTCCGCTAGGCCTTTGCGATCGCGGCTCGTTCGTAAAATTGCGCCCAATAAAACGTCCGCCGGTTTACATGGCGCCCCACAATTCCCGTGACCTTGGCCAAGGTCGTCGCTTATTATTTCGCTCCTGGGCGCCACTTTGCATTCGCAAGCCGCGCTCGAAGGGTTGCCGCGTGTTTTTTCACGATGCACCGAACAAAGGGAGGTGCCATCGTCCGACATCTTCTCCAAGGTCGTGCGATCCCGACGTTTTGTGATTTTGGGCCCCGTGCGCCGCCGCGAGGGCGCCGTCGGCGTTCGCGCCCGTAAAACCGCCAAAACTTCGTTGAACTCGCGTTGACTGAGCTCCAAATTGCAGTTTTTTAATCGAACTTCGTTTCCACGTGTCTCGTCGCCCGCGTGCGGCGCCCTCGGCGCCGCACAATTCGGCTTTTCTTCGTCGGGCGGCAAAACCCGCCTGGGCATTTTTTCGAACCACTCAAAAATTCGGGAATCTCGCCTCTCGTTTTTCGCGGGTTTCTTATCTTTTGGCAATGACAATTTTGACATGAGTGCTGTCAACTCGTGGCCGTTTGAGTGCAAATTTTTGGGGCTTTCTTGGGAATCGATTTTATCGTTGGAAATAACAGTTGAGGTTTGCCGAACGCGGTAATTGTGGTGCACGGTACAGGGCGGTGAGTTTTTGAGTGCTAAATTTTCTCGGATTTTCGTCGAACCGCCATCGGCAGGATCGCCAAATATTTTATCGCCACGAAAACAACTCGTCGAAGCTTTAACCTCGTAATTTTTGGCGCCGTTTTTCCTGCCGCTTTCGTTTATCGAGACGAGAAAGCGCGGCTCGTTTTGAGTGTTGTCTTTAACTCTTTGAGTTTTCGTGTTATTCTCATTTTTCTCGTTCGACGAGCTCGGACAATGTGTTATTAAGGATTTTTCGTTGCTCTCGTTGTTGTTTACATTTTCGTTACGATTATCCGTATTTTTTTTTGAGTGATTATTGTCGCTCGATGGTTTGTAGCGTTTTTCCTCGTTTCCCTCGTCCTCGAGGCTCACCTGTTTGCGAAAACAGCGCTCGAGGCTTCCGGTGGTCAAATACGTGCGATTCTCGTAAATTTCAGTTCTGCCAATCGCATAATTTTTATCACAAGGAAAATTTTGAGTGCGCAACGTTTCGTTGTTGAGTGTTATTGTTTCGCAAACCGCTGGCAGTGGCAAAGTCCCGTGATGCGATGAGGTCGAGGCCAATTCGTGCGAAGGACCGCAAGGCAATGAACGACGACGCTTTCTTTCACCGTTCGGACGTCTCGACGGCGAAGGCGGACTCGCCTCTTCGTCTTCGCAGTGACAATGATGCTTTCCTGGCTTGTCACAGGCTGTTTGCAATCTGTCGTCGACGATTACTGCCAAATTCAGCCAAAATTAGATCGTTGTAGTGCGAAAACTCAAGAAAACTCACAGAAACTCAAAAAATCCAAAAGGCTCTCAACCACTCAATCGCAATCAATCATTCGAATCTACAATGGGATACCAATCACTCAAACGCTCTTAAAGGCACTCACGAAAACTCAAGAACTCAAGGGCACTCATAGAAACTCAAGAAGCTCAACTAAACTCATGCAAAATACGTCGAAGTGCATCGAAAAGATATTAAACATTCAACGGAACTCAAAGACTCAAGGGCACTCATAGAAATTCAGAATCTTAAAAAAATTCAACGGGCACTCAGCACTCAAATGCACTCAAAAATTCAAGAGAACTCATTGAAACTTACACGAACTCAATCGCGCAAACCCAGTCAAACGAAATACATCGTTCAAATGCATTAAAAAAATACCAAACACCTAAATGCACTCAACAGCACTCACGGGAACTCAGAAACTCATGAGTTTGCACTCAATGATAATGAGTTAGAATAAACTCGTCTCGAATGGGAACAAAACGATTAATAGATGTAATAATTACCAGGTAATACGAGATTTTCAACGGTGTGCGTGGTTGTTGAAGGCAAAGGTCCATTTTTAGTCGGGGTGAGTGCGCGTGCCGCGCACTCATCGTCACTCTCTTTCGACGGATGAAGGGGGCAATGTAACGTTGGCACCTCCTCCATTCTCGGCAATGCCCACACGGTTACCTAAAAATAATGATTCTTGCATAAAGCTCTTGCACTCAAATATGTCGTCACTCAATGCTGAAAGGTACCTTGATTGAATTACTATCGCCAATTCCGGCCAATGGGAACGTGTGCTCTATCGGTGTCTCTCTAAATTTCCTCAGATTATCATCGCTGTGAGAAACTATTCGTGTTGTGACGTAACTCGGTCTTTTACCATTGCTGCGCGACCACCATGCTGCAATTTGACTGAAGTGCAAACGGGATCTAACCGCCTGATAGAGACCCTGAGCATTCATCGTTTCTGGACTCCTGATAAAATGAAATTGTTCGATTGGTTTAGTCAGATCGATAGGATTCATTTTTAACGAATTGCTAGCTTGTGTGAGTGTCTTTGAGTGTTAATGAGTGTTATCAAACCGTTGTACGTCAATAGTTATAAATTTGAATTTTGTTTAATACCTGTGAGTAAATAGTTTTGAGTGCCCGTGAGTTATAAGTTTGAGTGACCATGAGCGATTTTAATGAAAAATGGATACTTTTGAGTGCCCACGAGAGATTGTATATTCGAGTCAATACTTTTGAGTGATCATAAGTGACTGTAAATTTGAGTTGATAATTTTGAGTGATCGTGAATTACTGTAAGTTTGATTTAATACTTTAGAGTGCTTATACATTTGAGTTAATTTTTCTGAGTGCCTCTGAATGGTTTTGCATGTGAATCGATACTTTTGAGTGCTCATGAGTGATTGTAATTTTATGTCAATTCGTTTGACTGACTGTGGTTCAATGTGAGTTTGAATTAATAATTATTAATGCCTGTCAGTTTGAGTTAATATTTTTGAGTGCTCACGAGTGATTGTAAGTTTGAGTTAACTCCTATCGTTCACGGGACTTGAACTCCCGTTCAAGTCCCGTGAACGATAGGAAATTTCATTGAGTATTTTTAAGTGAGAAGTTCATTATTGATTGTCTTACTTGCTCGGTACAACGCTGATCGACCAATATTCCAATAATATATCTGAAGGATGTTGCCATTGTGTTATCGAGGTGGACGGTAATAATGATACCGGTGGTTTGCAGGTCGCGCGTGCCAGTCCACAAGGACAATCGGTGCACATCAATACCTCGACCGACAACGACGAACCGATGGTTATTCTATCAGCAATATCCCTCACCAAGACGAGATAACGACCGCACTGCGAACATACAGTCAAGGTCAAATTATTCAAAGTGCCACGTTAATTCTCCAACGGAAAGATCCGTTTCCGTGATATCGCCTTTGTATGCATGAGTTAATACGAGTCTTAGTACCTGAGGAGTCACCAACGATCAGGAACGTGTAATTAGAAACTTCCGTACTCTGACTCAGTTACTTCCCAGTAAGTTTCGTCATTCCTGACCGTGTATTCTATTTCGCGATTATTTTCTGTGCTCTGGGAGCTTCCAAAGTCCAATACTCAATGTTATTATTTTGTCCATTTCAACTTCATTCCCTAATTACTATTATTATCATAATAACTTCATGACGGTTCACTCTACTTTCATCCCACGATCTTTTTACAGCAGTAAATATGCGTTGCTACCTCCTGCTGATTACACCATTGAGAAAGGTTAATTTCCCTCTTCTTTATCTCTCGCTCTTTTACCGCTCGAGCATACGTGTATACCCTCCCGGGATGCGAGGGATGACGAGGTGAGAGTGCAACCCCTATGAAACGGATTCTAACAAGCCTCCTATACAGGGTGTACCTCGTTAAAACAAACCCTCCAGAATCAGAAACAAAACGATTTAGAAAAAAACTTTTCCAATAAAAGTTATTTAATTTAAAGCGGCGTGTAATAGGGTTTACTTAATTTGACCTTGCACTCAAAATCCAAAGTCATACAAAAATCATCTTGAATTTTTCGAATAGGAAGCTCTATTTTTGACAACCAGTTTCGATAGTTGCTTTCGTGAGCTTCTCAAAACACTACAATTGAACTGTTTTATTTTTCAAATTGCCAGAGATAAACGGGTTTAAATTTTTATTATTGGTCACCTGGTGTATAGAATTGGCTCGAGTTAAAGAATAAAGAGGTAACTCACCAGATAGTTGTCTTTCTCGCAGACGTGATCGTTCGCTAGAGCTTGAAGGGGCGCAGCACAGTGTGGACCCTCTTTGTAACCACGTGGTGGTCCCTGCAGCCTTCCCTCGCATACCAAGACACCCAGAGCTCGAACTACGCTCATAACACCCCCGCGACTGCTAACCCCACTGGGGCTGGCGGACTCGCCCCCCGACACTGCGCCGAGGCAGTGCATCCCTGTGACATAATTAAACAGAACGGTCAATCTATGTGGATATATGCGTGTAATTATATCGAGTGCTACAAGAGAAACATCACGTATAATTATTTTGCAATTCCACCCTTGGCCCTCCAACGTAGGGGACGGTTTTATCAAAACAAAATGGCGGAAACCGTGAAAATGATCGGATTCATGTAAAAATTGATATCTGAGATTTTTTCGAGTCGCTGATTTTGATTTTGAGATCAAAATTTACATCCAAAATGGCGGATACAAAAAATTGAAAAATTACGTAATTGCGACGAAAATTATTATTCACGGGTTTTCGGAGTAGTTGATTTTGATTTTGAGCTCAAAATTTACATCCAAGATGGCAGATCCAGAATGGCGGACCAAAAAAATTGCCAAATTGCGCGATTTCCACGAAAATTAATATCCAAGGAGTTTCAAAGTCACTGATCTTGATGTTAAGCTTAAAATTTACATCCGAGCCAAAAATCAAAAAAATTGGCGATTCCCATGAAAATGAATATCCAAAGGTTTTAGAGGTCGCTGGTTTTAATTTTGAGCTCAAAATTTACATAAAATATGTCGGATCCAAAATGGCGGATCAGAAAAGCTGAGAAATTGCATGATTTCCACGAAAACGATCATTTAAGAGTTTTCGGAGTCGCTGATTTGGATTTTAAGCTCAAAATTCACATCCACGATGACGGATCCAAAATGGTGGACCAAAAAAATTGAAAATCGTTCAATTTCGATGAAATTTCCTATCGTGGGGTTTTGAAAGTCGATCTTTTTGAATTCTTGATCCAAAATATGATGTAAAATTATTGAAACGTGGGCAGGGTAAGAAAATCGTTGATGAATCAATTATGGAGTTTCTAACTGTCTGTGCCAGCGGTATTTTTCCCGTTGGCTCTTTGCAAACGTAACCGGAAGCGCTAGATTTTGCTCAGCGGAGGAGTTTAAATATACGTATATATAATCACCTATATATAAATACAACTCTGAGAAAATTGAGAGAAGAGAGAGCAAACGAGTCGGTGACTCGCGCACGTGGCGGGAAAAGTAACGAGTCTTAACCAGCGGTTCTCAAATCAAAATAAATATGACCATTCAAAATAAATATTGAATGACAATCAAATTAAGAAAAAAAAGCAAAATACAAAATGGCGGTTGCACAAACCTTCAAGTTGTCCTTGAAAACATTCAGCCACATATTGCAAGAGTCTCGTCGACATTTTTGGCTGTTCTCAAGAAACGTTTTAATACAAAAATATATGAGTATAAAAAACGCTGGCACGTGGTGAATTATCGAAGAATTTGGCAGTGAGAAATGTACACTTTTTATCCCGTTCCCTCAGACTGACATTCGAAAGAAAAAACAATCAAAAACTTATAAAAAAAAAAAATTTTAATCCCAGAAACCGAAAAAACCGAATAAAAATGTAAAAAAAAAATGGAAAATTCGTTGTTTTCACCCAAACGCAAAAACACACCGCTCCATATCGACACCTTGGAGTTGCCCCTTTCGGAATCGCACTCAACCCCCGAAAAACAGGATTTCTCGTAAATTTGGCATATTCGACATGAAAAATAGAGCGCAAAATTCGATCCGTTGAAAAATTGACCTGAATCACAACACGGGGGTTGTAAATCCAGCGATTGGCTTTGAGAACAAAAAAAATTGATTTTGATACTCGGAGCGCGAAATCTAGGGCAACAAGGGTCAGACAAAGGTGAATTTTGACAATTTGACCTTTATTTATGTTTTCGTGTTTACGGGATGGGGTGAAGAAGCGAGAACGCGAGCAGCAGGGTGACTGGTAGTTGCGTGTCATGCGCAAAACTTCAACCCCTCGATACGAAACCTCAATACCTCCCTCCCTCTCGTTTTTCGCGAATTATGCGCGCGCCCCCGCGCTTTTCACTCGACGTCGAAGCCCGGCTGAACTAGCGCATGGGCAAATATTTAAGAGTGGGGAGAAATGACGTTCAAAAGGGGTGAGTGGGGCGGGGATTGCGGGGCGAGGGTGGGAGGGGGTGGAGGACAAGTGACTTTTAGTAAATACGGTGTGAACGTCCGACTCGAGCGCGTTCCAGCTGAGAAAATAGCCGCGTTTCCGAATTTGGAGCATCATTTTAGCATCAACCCTCTTCCCCGCTCCGCCACTCTTGATTTCCCTTTGTATTCGGCTGAGTAATCCGCAAAAACACGAATTTTTCAAGGCCCTCAAATTCATTTGAGGTTCCTCAAGTTATTTTTATTGTTAATAAATAATAAAAAAATATAAAAATACATTCACAACAATGATATGTTAGAAAAAAAAATAAAAAAATAACAATAAATCATTTGTATGAAAATTATTAGAATAAAAATACGTAAAATAAGATAATTTCTGATAACGCGAGTATGATTTTTTTTTTCTCATATCAGAGCCAGGACCTACGACAATATGCCCTAACGATTGAGTGCACATTTATTTCTTTCAATTTGCGAAAAATCGTCAAGAACATATATAAATAAATATACTCACATCTGTGTCTATATGGATATGTATATCGTATGTATAATCGTAGTAGGGGAGTGAATGACCCGTTGCCCGGAGACCCGAGTGTTGGATGTCACGAGTAGCCAGCAGAGCAGATCAGAGAAAGAAAGAGAAAGAGAAAGAGAGAGAGGAGGGAGAGAGTACACACGTGTGTTGGCTTTTCTTAACAAGCCATGTGGGATGTACGAGAAGAAGTACGTAGAATTGCTGAGCAAAAATGATTATATTCTTGAGAGTTGTGACTGAAATATACTGGAAATTAGAGTTAATATTAAATAATTTCAGTTTGAGTGTACTGAGTTTGAGTGTAGTAATTTTTCTGAACGATTTGAGTGAATTTGAGGTAATTTGAGTGGATTAAGTTTGAGTGCTATGAGTTTATGAGTGTTATTGAATGCACTGACATGAGTTTGAGTGTGGTATTTTTTTGAATGGTTTGAGTGAATTCGAAGTAATTTGAGTAGATTAAGTTTGAGTGCTATAAGTTTATGAGTGTTTTATAGAATGCACTGAGTTTGAGTATGGTATTTTTTTTGAATGGTTTGAGTGAATTCGAAATAATTTCAGTGGATTAAGTTTGAGTGCTATAAGTTAATGAGTGTTTTTTAGAATGCACTGAGTTTGAGTGTGGTATTTTTTTTGAAAGGTTTGAGTGAATGCGAAGTAATATGAGTGGATTAAGTTTGGTGCTGAGTTTATGAGCGCTTTTGAATGCACTGAATTTGAGTGTGGTATTTTTTTTTGAAAGATTTGAGTGAATGCGAAGTAATTTGAGTGGATTAAGTTCGAGTGCTATGAGTTTTTGAGTGTTTTTGATTGCGCTGAGTTTGAGCATGGTAATTTTTTTTAATGGTTTGAGTGAATTTCAGGTGATTTGGATTAAGTTTGAGTGCTACGAGTTTTTGAGTGTTTTTGATTGCACTGACATGAGTTTGAGTGTGGTATTTTTTTGAATGGTTTGAGTGAATTCGAAGTAATTTGAGTGGATTAAGTTTGAGTGCTAAGAGTTAATGAGTGTTTTTTAGAATGCACTGAGTTTGAGTGTGGTATTTTTTTTTTGAAGGTTTGAGTGAATTCGAAGTAATTTGAGTGGATTAGGTTTGAGTGCTATGAGTTAATGAGTGTTCTTTAGAATGCACTGAGTTTGAGTGTGGTATTTTTTGGAAAAGTTGGAGCGAATGCGAAGTAATTTGAGTGGATTAAGTTTGGTGCTGAGTTTATGAGTGCTTTTGAATGCACTGAATTTGAGTGTGGTATTTTTTTTTGAAAGGTTTGAGTGAATGCGAAGTAATTTGAGTGGATTAAGTTCGAGTGCTATGAGTTTTTGAGTGTTTTTGATTGCGCTGAGTTTGAGCATGGTATTTTTTTTTAATGGTTTGAGTGAATTTCAGGTGATTTGGATTAAGCTTGAGTGCTATGAGTTTTTGAGTGTTTTTGATTGCGCTGAATTTGAGTGTGGTATTTTTTTGAATAGTTTGAGTGAATTTGAGGTGATTTATGTGGATTAATTTCGAGTGCTATGAGTTTTTGAGTGTTCTTTGATTGCGTTGAGTTTGAGCGTGATAATTGAATTTTTGAGTATTTTCGATTGCCCTGAGTTTGAGTGTGGTAATTTTTTGAATGGTTTGAGTGAATTTGAGGTGATTTGGATTAAGTTTGAGTACTATGAGTTTATGACTGTTTTTGAATGCATTGAATTTGAGTGTGGTTTTTTTTTGCATGGTCTGAGTGAATTTGAGGTGATTTGAGTGGATTAAGTTCGAGTGCTATGAGTTTTTGAGTGTTTTTGAATGCACCGTATTTGAGTGTGGTATTTTTTGAATGATTTAAGTGAATTTGAGGTAATTTGAGTGGATTAATTTTGAGTGCTATGAGTGTTTTTGAATACACTGCGTTCGAGTGTGGTAATTATTTGAATTGTTTGAGTGAATTTGATGTAATTTGAGTGAATTAAGTTTGGGTGCTATGAGTTTATGGATGTTTTTGAGCGCGCTGAGTCTGAGTTTAGTAATTCTTTTGAATGATTTGAGCGAACTCGAGTTAATTTCAGTAAAGTAAGTTTGAGTTCTATGAGTTTGAGTGTTTTTGAGTGCCCTGAGTTTAAATGCCGTGAGGTTCTGAGTTGATTTGAGTGACAACACCTCAAAATTATATTTAGTGTCGTTGAATTTATACTTGTAGGTTTTCAGTGCTCGAGTAAACACTCGGGCTTTGAGTGTTATGAATTTTTTAAGTAGATTTGGGTTTTGAGTGCAATGAGTTTTTGAATGAATTTGAGTGTTCACAACACAAAAGTGTAAAGTGATTGAGTTGTGATTAATAAATCAAAAGAACTTTGAATGCCCCAGTTTTTGAGTGTTCTTGAGTATTTTTGAGTGCGTAGAGTTTGAGTGCTGTGTTTCTGACTGAATTTGAGAGCATGCAACATAACAGGGCATTTGGCAATGTCGAATTTGAGCTCTACTAGTTTTTGAGTGCTTTCAGTGCGTCGAGTTGAGTGCGGTGAGTTTCCAAACGATTTCGAGTGTCCGAAAACCGAAACTGAAATGAACCATGCTGAATTTGAGTGCCAAAAGTTTCTAATTGATTTTGAATACTTTGAGTTTGAGTGTAATGAGTTTCCGAGTGATTTTGAGTGCCCAAAAAACAATCGAATTGCCACTCAACGGTTCCACATCGTTTCCACAAACTTCAAACCGTATTTCATCGTTCACCGAGTTCTTCAAGGATTTTCGTACCTTCAAATTTTCCCCTACTTTATATCTCGTACTATTAAATCGTGGCAAGGGAATTGAGAAGAAAAGGGAGTGAGGGTTTTTAGTCGGGACGTCTAGACGAGCCTCCTTGAGAGTATTGCACCCTCTCTCTACGATTTAGGCGGATTGGCCCCTTGGAGCAAGGTTGAACAACCGGCCAAAGTCGTTCCTCCTTTCGACAAAGGACTCAGACCCCTTTAATCCTGGCTCTTTGACCCCCCGCCATCCGGCGTCCCCTTTTGGCTCAGAACCATTCGAAAAATATAAATAAAGCCTTCAAAATCATTGGCCAGCTACGAATTCAATTGTTTTGGTTAAAAAAAAAAACACTTTTCGTTGAAAACGTATATTTAATTAATATTAATTAATATTTTTGTTCTTTTCGTATCACTTCAAAAAGTGCTAATTCGTGTCCGAGGAAATGAACACTTCAAAGTGCTGCCCGCTGGATCATAATAGCGCGATTCTATTTCCGGAAAGACGTCAAACATCGAAAATTCTCTCTGACTATATATGTACATATTTATATATCTATATATATTTCTCGCGTTTAGATCTCGTGACGACGTTTCAAGAGTTTCCTCAGGAGGGGGAAGAGGGAGTCTCGGGTTTCACGGGGGGAATCGGAAGTCTACTCATAAAAGGTATTCCCAAAAGGTGGAATTTCCTCCACATTCGAATTACCAGTTGTATCGCAATGTTGAAAAAACATTGCAACATATTTCCAAGCCTAAAATTTCGTACGTAAAAAAACAATAAAAAAAATTCAGTCTCCACGATGCATTATTTGAAAAAAAAAAATTAATAAAACGTCACAATTTATTATAATTATGATATTTCATAAATGTTGAAATAAAAATGCCCAAAATAATTCGCAGACGTTCCTCAATGATTCACAATTTTTTCGGATGACAAACGAGAGTAAAAATAAGTGATAAAAAATAAAACCTAAACAAAGAAAAACGACGAAAATTCGTGTTCCTTTGTCCCGGGTATAAAAAAGCGGATCGATTCAACGGGATTCACGTTACAGAGTCCAGAGACCAGAGAGCGAGAAAGAAATAGAAAGAAAGAGAGAGAAGTGGGGATAAAGAGAGGTTAGGTTGCCCTCTTGGATTTTTTTGTTCGTCGAAGCGCGTGTTACGCTCCTGGAGGGAGGAAGAATGGTGATAGGATTGGGGAAGGGGAAATTCGACGTCTCGCTTCATCGTTGGCGAGGTCAGCTGTGCGCGAGAAAAAGCCCTCTCGGGGAGAAACACGCGAGGGACACACACATGTACATCAGCTGGGCATCGAGCCTCTGGCCAAGATGGCCCCTGAGAAACAGCTGATCGAGCGAGAGAGACGTGCCCAACCTGCGACGGCGGGAGAGGGGAGCGATGGAGAGCACGCATGCGCTCTCCACTCGCGGAGCTCTCAGAAAGCCGCTGACCACCGAGCTGAGCAGACCCTCAGGCGCTTACGGCTATTTACGGGCTCAACGAGAAATCCACGCGCACACTTTTAGACTTGTGTACGTTTTCGTATTTTATACATTCGTGAGCGTCCTTGTACACGTAAATATATATATATATGGGTATGTATGTATAGTTAGGAGACGGATTTAAATGGAACGGAGACTGGAAGCCTGTTTCGAAACTGTTTAAAGCTCCTGTGCTTCGAGCTTGCATATTTAATCGTTAAATTCAAATTACTTCGAGTTTACCTCAATCTATTTATGGGTTTTTTTTTAGTTTTATGGAGAATCCTTTATATAAGACTCGGAATTATAAACTTTCTTTCAGAATTCATTGAGAATTTATACTTTTTTGGGTCAATGTGCACTTGGCTAATGGAGTCTCTAACTCTTTCTCTCGATCGCTGGCTCGTGCAAAAGATCGATCCGTACACGTGTACTAGAGAAAATCTCGCACACGTGGCCTACAACGTTTTGAGATTAAGACGCATTAAACCCTCCAGCCCAAAATGAGGTCGCTTCAAATTGATTTATTATTCAATCGCTGCATTATTATTGGGTTGTTAATATTTTATTGGTGGGGTTTTAAAAGTGCTGTAACTTTTTTTTTAAATTAGGTATCGGGACAAATAAAAAACGATTTTCTTCGTTTTCTCATAGACTTTCAGAAAAACTCAATATAAAGTGTGAATTTCTATTCGTAACTTACAACAGTGTTGAAAAAGTGACTAAATAATTGGTTTTTAGGAATTTTCTCACACACTTTGAGTGTAAAAAAAAAAATCATTAGTGATTTCGATGTTTTTGTATAAAAATACCCATTTTAGAGCTGATTGAAAAAACATTAAAAATAAATGAAAAAATTCGTCATTTTTGTCCCCCACAAAAATGCTACTAGTAGTATTTATTCTCTGTAGATTTGGATGAAAAATTCGAACTTTTGAAAAAGTATTCACGCTCCAGAGTAAAAAAACAAAATTGTTGAATAAAAAGATGAGACTCCATAAATTGTATCCCTTTTGGGGTGAAAATCGTTCATATCCGGAATTTTCTATCCTATAAAATCATTTCGTGACTTCCCCCAGTCAGAACTGCACGTTCAAATGTACGGTTAGTTTACTTCGTCAGACACTTTCACCCGCAACTCGTAATTGCTCCAGGAAATTTTATATACATATATATTTATTTATTGTGAGGCAAGCCTTATGTTGGAATAGTCTCTAGATTACAGCGAAAAGTTGCAACCACAAATGTATCGTTTTACTCAAGGGGAGAAATATAAAAAAATAATTTACCTTCAATATGAATTGTGATACGATATTATTTACGCTTGATATTCTCTTCATATTGAAAACATTCCGTTCATTAATTCAATCCAATTTTTCTATATCGTCAATTTTTCAAAATAATTCAATTGCAATCAGCCTTTTTTTATCAAATATTAAAAAAATAATAAATTATTCAAAAATTGTTAAATTCGAAACAAAATATTTAATTCATTGAAGTAATACGATTGAAACTTTCTAATTTTGATATAAATAACAAAAAAAATTATGAATTATTCAAAAATTTGTAAATTCGAAATAAATAATTAATTTGTCGAAATAATTTGATTGAAATTTTCTAAAAAAAAAAAATTGCTAAATTAAAAAAAAAAATTAATTCGTCGGAATAATTCGATTGAAATTTTCTAAATTCGTTATCAAATATTTAAAGAAATGATAAATTATTCACAATGTTGAAAATACTTTGATAAACATTATCCAGAATATTAAAAAAAATGCAAATTAATAATTTTCGAATTAAATTATTTGGAAATTGATTATAATTGACACACAAATAAAAAAGCTCAAAATGGGCTTAATTAATAAACAAAACAAAAGTGGAACGAATTGAAAAATTCTTTAGTCCACGAGGGTGGGGGGAGTTTGAGCGACGAAACTGGTGAAAGTCGATCGAACTGAAAGAACTTAAGCTGGAAAGGAGAACTTGTGCAATCGTCGTCCACAATCTGATCTCTCTCGAGGGGAAAGATTGATAAAATTGATTTCACAACAATTTTTATTTGTTTAAAAAACTAATTGTCTCCAATTTTCATACGAAAAAAGTAGTAAATTCAAAATTTCGATTATATTAAATTTCAAATGAAAATAGAAGACGAAAATTCAATATTTCAAAAATAAAACAAGATGATGAATTTCAAACGGTAATTAAATTTGTACTCGCCCTTGAATCGCATATAATCTCGAGATTCGAACGAGGCAACTAATAATAGTTCACAAAGCGATCTTTTGCCAAATATATATATAAACACAAATAGACATTGAGTTTAAAGTGACCGTATTTAATTCCTGACCATGTTCATTCCTGCCCTTCGAATAGATCGAAAAATTACGAAACTTCAAACTCCGAAATTTTTCATCTATTTAAAATTCATAAATAAAAAAACAATAAATGAATAAAAATAAAAATCGCAGTACTCAATTAGAAACAAAAATACGAAAATTACATATTTTTACAATTAATTTGCACCTCAAATTTACCAATTGAATAAACATTCAAAAAATAATAAAAATGATTTCCAAAAATGGGGAAACTTCTGAGTTTTTTCTAATCGATCGATTTTCATCGATTTAATAGGAAAAATTCGAAATTTGATTAAGACTTAATAAGAATAAATTCCAAAAACGACGAAACTTTTAAGTTTTTCGAATCGATCGATTTTCATCGATTTAATAAGAATAAATTCCAAATATGATTAAGATTCAATAAGAATAAATTCCAAAAATATCGAAATTTTTGAATTTTTTAAATCGATCGATTTTAATCGATTTCATAAGAATAAAATCGATATTTGATTGAGATTTGATAAGAATAAATTTCAAAAACGACGAAGCTTTCGAGTTTTTCAAATCGATCGCGATTTTAAGCGATTAAAACAAGCTTTTAATCATGTGTAGTGCAAGAAATCGATTTAAAAATGACTGATGCGTGCTTCGTGATGAATATCAACGCGATTTACGTGCTGACACTTCCGCGTGCGTATATAAAAGTGTTTTTATGTATATATATACATATATGACACATATATTTCGATACATATGTACATATATATGTATATAGGAGAGGACCTCGGTTAGAATAAAGTTACGCAATGGAAATATCTGCTTCTGCTGCATGACACGTGTCGAAGCGTGGTCGTGGTCTTTCATATCGATATAGATACTCTTACACATAATGCTTTTATCGTGTTTAACGTCCGGCAATGGTTAAAGGCTACAATTAAGTATTACGCTCGATCGAAGAATCTTCATGGCAATATAAATGTATATATTTATACGTAATAGTAATTGAAAATATTAGATAATAAAAAAATATTGAATGAACGGTTCTTTAATCGTAAAATTAATTAATTAAAAAATATTGAGTAAACGTTGTTTAACAAAAAAAAAAAAATTAATTAAAAAATGTTGAATAAATGTTTCTTTTATCGAAAAATAAATTAATTTAAAAAATGTTGATTGAAAGTTTGTTTAATTAAAAAATTAATTGTTTAAAAAAAGGTTGTATAAACGTTTTTTTTATTGGAAAATTTATTAATTAAAAAGATATATATTTAAATCGAAAAATTAATTAATCAAGAAATTGTTGAATAAAAGTTTTTTCAATCGAAAAATAAATTCATTGAAAAAATGTTAAATGAAGGTTTTTTTGATCGAAAAATGAATGAATTACAAAAACGTTGAGTAAGCATATTTTAACTGAAAAATAATTAATTATAAGAAATGTCGAAGGAACGTTTTTTTGAAATGAAAACTTAATCAACTGACGAAATGTTCCATAAACATTAATGGAATGAAAATATGAATCAATTGAAAAAAATGTTGAATAAACATTTTTCAAATTGATTTTCCAGTCGAACCATTTTTCCAGCTTATTTGTTGTTCGTTCGAAATTTTCCTCCGTGGCTTAAATGAACATTGAATTTACATTTTGTGTGTGTGTGTGTGTGTATATATATCGATATATCTATCTCGCAGATAGAGAGATGAGAAAAAAGAGTCTTTGACGTCCTCGACCGATCGGGTGTCCTACTTTACCGGATATACTCCGCACTGGCCACACCAGAAATTTCACAAACTGGGTCAACCCTCCAGCAAGGGTGGTTTTCTCAACATATTACATAAACTATATTTATATATTATATTTCTCGTTTTTCTTCCGAGTCTACTAATTTTGGATATTCGGACAGAAAATTGGCAGAAAATATTATATTTCTCGTTTTTCTTCCGAGTCTACTAATTTTGGATATTCGGACAGAAAATTGGCAGAAAATATTATGTTTCTCGTTTTTCTTCCGACTCTTTATTAATTTTGGATATTGGGACAGAAAAATGGAGGAAAATATTGTATTTCTCGTTTTTCTTTTGACTCTTTACTAATTTTGGATATTCGGACAGAAAAATGGAAGAAAATATTATATTTCTCGTTTTTCTTCCGAATCTTTATTAATTTCGATATTCGTACGTAAAAATGGAATAATTGTTGTGACTTGTACTCGATTTTAAAAGTTCGTAAATCCATTATTTCGACGATTGGTCGTGACAAACAGATTTTTTTGTGTTTCTTCTCCGAATACACTTCTCCATCGTGGTTGCGAGACAGTGTCCCTCGAAGTATCATCATGTTTATTTATTTTTTTCATCGCACCGTCAGTCCAAGATTTCGTCAGCCTTGAAAGTTTCGAAACCGTAAGGGAATAACGTTGTAATCGTGGAGGAAATTATATTTCAAGTATTTCTGTCAATTCCCGAGTACGATTTTGGGGTTCGAAACAAATTTAAGTTTTTGTAGTCCAATTTTTTCGTTTAGTTTCTCATAATTCAGGCCATTTATTTATTTATTTATTTATAAGTCTATATTCGATTTATTATTTAACTATTTATTATTATTATTATTATTATTATTATTATTATTATTATTATTATTATTTACGTTTTTCTGGTAAAAAAAAGTGGCTAAAATACGTGTACGAATATCTTATCGAATCTCGAATCATGTGTATAAATTTTATCGCTCATTCTATCTATATTTATATTTATTTATGGATCTCCCTCTCTCTTTCTCTTTTATTTTTTTTTCGCTCTCACTCTTGCCCTCCTAAGCCAGATATACAAGGGATATGGAGAAATAGGGACAAGAGGAAGTCAGCAAATGCTTAAAGATGGGAGTGCAAAGTGAGAGAGAACGAGAGAGAGAGAGAGAGAGAGAGAGAGGACAAAGGGGAAGTGCTCTGAAAGGGGTAATGAGGACGTTGGGTAGGGGAATAGTTCGTGTTGGTGTAATGGTGGGGCTCTTTGCGGATCTAGGTTACCTGCATATTATGCAACCAATACACACGTACTGTGGAAAAAGAGAGAGAGAGAGAGAGGGGGGGGGGGGAGAGAGAGCGAGAGAGAGATTGTATGACTCGAAACATATGGATATATATTTCTCGCCCAACGACAGCCACACGTGCCTATGCTGCATGACAACGACACGAAACTCTAACCAGCAACAATCCATATTCATGGATCTGCAAATTTCAACCTTGATTTCTCAACTTTATGGATTTTGATATATTTCAATAAATTTATTTATTTTATTACTTATTTAAAATTGGTTCGTCTCACGTGCTTTTTTCTATGGGATTTTAATAAAATTCATTTTATTATTTATTCAAGATTGGTTCATCTCACGTGCCTTTTTTCTATGGGATTTTAATAAAATTAATTTTATTATTTATTCAAAATTGGTTCCTCATGGGCTTTTTTTCTATGGGATTTTAATAAAATTCATTTTATTATTTATTCAAAATTGTTTCGTTCCACGTGCTTTTTTCTATGAGATTTTAATAAAATTCATTTTATTATTTATTCAAGATTGGTTCGTCCCACGTGCTTTTTTCTATGGGATTTTAATAAAATGCATTTTATTATTTATTCAAGATTGATTTGGCTCACGTGCCTTTTTCTATGGGATTTTAATAAAATTCATTTTATTATTTATTCAAAATTGTTTCGTCCCACGTGCTTTTTTCTATGGGATTTTAATAAAATACATTTTATTATTTATTCAAAATTGTTTCGTCCCACATGCTTTTTTCTATGGGATTTTAATAAAATTCATTTTATTATTTATTCAAGATTGGTTCATCTCACGTGCTTTTTTTCTATGGGATTTTAATCAAATTAATTTTATTATTTATTCAAAATTGGTTCCTCACGTGCTTTTTTTCTATGGGATTTTAATAAAATTCATTTTATTATTTATTCAAAATTGTTTCGTTCCACGTGCTTTTTTCAATGAGATTTTAATAAAATTCATTTTATTATTTAGTCAAGATTGGTTCGTCCCACGTGCCTTTTTCTATGGGATTTTAATAAAATTCATTTTATTATTTATTCAAGATTGATTTGGCTCACGTGCCTTTTTCTATGGGATTTTAATAATTCATTTTATTATTTATTGAAGAATGGTTCGTCCCAGGTGCTTCTTTTTATGGGATTTTCATTGCGTATCATTTTTTTAACGTGTTTTTGCAAAGGAATATTCAATTACGATTTTTTCTTTATGGGGTTTTTTTATTTTTTGTATTTTGTTGAATGTAGTTGTCATTTTCCCATATTTTTTTAAATGGGGATTTGTGGTTCCGTGCTTCTTTTTATGGGTTTTTAATTTTATATCATTTTTTGACGTTTTTTTTTGCGAAGCAATTTTCAATTTCAAATTTTTCTTATGGGATTCTTCATTTTTTGGACGTTTTCTTCATGTATTTGTCATTTTTGTGTTTTTTTTTTTCTTATGGGAAATTGTTGTATTTGAGATTTTTATACTGCGTTCTGATTTTAAAACATTTTCGAACTGCCAGCTCGATGTTTTTCGGAATTTTTTTCGAAAGGAAAAGTTTAAATTTTCATTTCATTGATAGCAATGTTTATTAACAATGAAAACGATAATTATTTTTAATCAAAGCACCATATTTATTGCATCTTTCAAAATTGTATTTATTCCCTTTTGCCAAATTAGTAATTAAGAAAAAAAGAAATAAAAATTGGTATTGAAAATAAGTAACGGAAGGCCTGAAAATAATTTTTTTTTTTTTATTAAAAAAAATATAATAATTCGTTTTGTTTGCGTGAAAATCACCGATTTTTTCATTAATAAAATTAGTCAAACATTCGGAGAAAAATGTACAAATTTAAATAAAAGAAAGAGTTAAAAATATTGAATACAATAAATAATAATAGTTATGTTAATTAAAATGATAATTCAATTGTTATTCTAAAGTTTATGAAATGTAAACAAGCGTCGGGACGAGATTGGGCGAGTTTTCGGCGATAAGCAACGGACTATCGACAAGTCGGAAAAGGGGGAGGGTAAAATGAGAGAGAGAGTAAACAAAAATTTTCGCTCACTAGTCAGTCGGTTGCCGTAGGTCCGTACGAAATAAAAATTCGTCAGAGTTCGTTCGATGTGTGTAAACGTGATGTAATCGTCCACCAGCTAAAGAATATTATTTCTTTTTTCTCTTCGTTAAATTGAGTAAAAAAAAGAGCAAAAGAGAGTGAGAGAGAAATATTTACAACGCCCACGATTCTGCGAGAGTATTTTTACAATTTTTCACGAGCTGCAAACGTGTCGGTTTATTTTAATTCGAAAATTTCGATCAAATTCTCATGATTATTTTTATTCGATGTTTTTTTTTTTTCATTTCTATCAATTTAATTCGTTTAAAAAAATCGATCTAATTTCTTTTTTCAATTTTTCTATAAATTTTATTAATTTTTAGTAATTTGATTAGGAAATTTTGATGAAAACGATAACTAAAAAGTAGGGAAGAATTTTTGAGTTAATTTAAGGTCTGTTGGGCTTTATTATATTCGAGGGATTTTAGGATTTATTCGGATATCGAAATAAATGAATTAGAAGCTGAAAAAAATGCCCAATTAATTACAATTAACGAATTAATCGACTAATTTCGATAATCAATCAATTAAATCGTTTTTAAGAGCTGTGAATAAAACGAAGATTTTGCTGATGTACAGTAAGAGAATAATTGGCGGATTTATATGGTATAGAGCGAGGAGAGCAGCGTAGGCGCAATCCCACCTTGGTTAAAAGTTGCAAAGCCTCATGCCAATTGGCCTGTGAGCGTCCTCGCTACGTGCCCGTAACGTGCAACTCGCTCCGACGAGTTTTCGCCTCGGCTCTTCTCTCTGTACGAAGATAACACAATACTACACGATTCCCAGCCAAATGTACGTGCTACCCCAATTTTTATCCGTTTTATTTCAATCGAAAATGAACTTTTAATAAAAAAAAAAAAGCAACTTTTTCCTATAAAAACTAATAATTGATCGCAATAATGCCTTATAATTGGAAAAAAACATTACAAAAACCATTTTTTTCTTCAATTTTTGACGTTTTCTTTCGTACGAACATTTTTTTTTCTCGGTTTGCCAGTTTCGATTTGACGAAATGATTTATATCTTCTTTTTTGTTTCGTCATCATTTTTTGGAACGTGTAACCAAAAAAAATGGTTTTTCTTTTAGCTTGTCATCTATTTTAGAATCAATAGATATTTTTTATTGCGAATATATTGAAAATATTCGATTTTTTTAAAATTACTTGCAATTTTGAGAAATTTGCGTTTTGTGGCAAATGTCAAGGTTAAAAAATAGCTCAGCGGTCAAGAACAATGCCAAAATTGAAAGTATTCGACCATTTTTGTTTTTCCAAACGAAATTTTAAAAATTGTCGATCATTCTCGAGAAATCAGGTATTTCGCAAGTTTAATAATTTGCGGTGAATGTCAAGGCCAAAAAAACAATGTGGAGATTGACAGAAACATCGGAATTGAAAAATGTCAGCCATTTTTTTTCTGGTTTCGAACGATAAGAAAAGTGACTTTGGACCTTCGATTTTGTGAAAACTACGAAGTATAGTTGAGGGAAATGTGTCTAGTGACTTGACAGATTTCTAAGAATTTTAGGTCAAATTAATAAAAATAATGGGAAAAATAACGAAAAAACTTGTTTTTAATTTCCCTGTTCTTTCAAAAAGTAATAATTTCTGGTTAATAATCATTTTCATCGAAGTTCAAGGTCAAAAAGTTCGATAGAAATGTGAAAATTCAAAAATGGCAGCCATTTTTACTATTTTCAAATTTTCAAAGAAGGACAAGTGATTTTGGATACTTGAAAAGTGAAAAATACGAGAAAAAAAAATCTAGTGATTTTTTGCAGGTTCCTAGGGATTTTCGATACAACAATTAATAATAATAAATTAATTGAATTGATGAATAAAAAGGGGGCTTTAAAATCTTACCGAGTCTCGTGTTTAACGAGCAGACGCAATGAGAACGATCCAACGAGCCTGGGAGCCTCGTTCCCTTAGGGTCAAATGATTCTTTCAGGCTCCATGTTACGTCTAACCTTTCCCAACGCTGCTCGCTCTCTTTGTCCCTATCAGTTCGATGGTTGGGTCTCTCTCCTTGGTTCGCGCACGAGAGAGACACAGGGGCGCACACACACACAGCTGTTTATTGCAAAATCATCGAAAAATTAAGATTGCGACGAATTTTTTGGCTGAAAATAGTTCGAAATTGCCATTAATTTGATCACTCAATTATCGCTTGCCAGTCTCAAACGTGGCAACACGAACGAACGTTACCAAAAACACACAAGATATGAAACAAAGAACATACACAAAAAACTCTCGACGACCAAGAAAGAAAAGGAAAAATCGAATTTTACGAACACACGCACCCCACACACTCCCAACAACCGTACAGACCGAGGGTCTGTTGCCAACTGATCCGGGTATGACAGCTACGACCAGCCTAACCATTCTTGCCATCCCCTCTCCCAGAAAATTCCCTAGAAACACATGTACTTCGTATTTAATCCTTACATGCTCATTTCCCATTCTTTTGACGTTGTTCAGCATGAAAATTATCATAAACTATAGTCTTTTTCAATTTTTCATATGATTTTGAATATTTTGTTCCTTATTTCGGAAATGAGGATCGTTTTTTTGGGGGCTCGTTGACAAAAATTTCGTGGTTAAGTCTAGCCCATCCCTCGTTGATCCTAGCTCGCAAATTTCACGATTAAATTTTTTACGATGAGTCTCAGTGACTTTAAGAGCTGGAATAATGAATTGAAGGTTCTCAGAGAATTACAGGTGGCATAATTGATGCTTGACGATCAAATTTACGATTTTTATCGACTTTTTAAAAGAAGATTTTTTTGGGATTAATCATAGTGATTTTTTTTTGAGGTTGCCAGCCCCGGCGATCATATGTTGGAGTCAGCTGTGTCGTCCCTTGTGATGTAGAGCTTCGACACTTCGACTCATTCTTCAGCGGTTATTAATTTCATCGTTTAAAGTTACGAACAGGAGAAAAAGTATGAATTTGCGAAGAAATCTCGGTGTAGAATTATTACTCGTGATTTTCGTTTTCACTTTTGAAAATGTCTTGGGTTATTCCAACTTTTATCCGGGAGCAAAGCGCTCCGACGAGTATTTTGTGGTCCGTTTTGACGATGACTCCGCCGCTGGACAACCACTTTACCTAACGCCCCTTCTGGAGGCTGGGCAGGATGCCTTCGCGAGGAGTAGAGCCAAAGTTACTCATTCCCAGATGTTCGACATCGAGAGTTACGCCGGTTACTTTACCGTCAACAAAACCTTTAATTCCAATTTGTTCTTCTGGTATTTTCCTGCTCGCAGGTTAGTTTCATATTTTTTCAACTTATTTTCTTTGAATTATTTTATTTAAGGGCTTCCAACGGGAGATAAAGCCAAAAAACAAAGGTATAGCAATTTTTCTGAGAAAACAATATTAATATTAATATCCAGTTTCATTACACGTAATTCGACTACGTAACAATGCACTAAAAAAATTTAGTCTGTTCGGTGCTGGATTTCGGCGTTATTTATGCCTAGCGATGCAACGTTGCAGTCCCTGGGCCATGCGACAATTCATTTTCACCAATTTTTCATCTTTGTCGCCATTGCTTACATTTGTTTGAATTTTATCACGTTGAAAGTCCTCTATTGCTAAGCTGCAAGAATGAATGAGGATATTTGAACAGGTGAGCCCAGAGAATGCTTCGGTAGTTCTGTATCTTGGCGGTGAACCGCGTGGGAATCTGTTCTTTGATATATTTACTCAAAACGGTCCATTAGTCATGAGACACGGTAATTTTCTGGATCGGCGTGAGGAATCTTGGAACAACAAGCACAACGTCATTTACATTGACACCCAGGTCGGTTCGGGTTACAGCTTTACAGATTACGACGATGGTTATCCAATGTCACAGAACCAAATCGGTGTCGAGTTATACGCAGCTGTGCAGCAATTTTTCCAGCTATTTCCGTCGCTCCGGAATAACGATTTCTTTGTAACCGGTCATTATTTCGCCGGTAAAGTCGTTCCGGTGCTTTCCAACTCGATCCACTTGTTCAATGCAGATGTGGAACAGGATAAAAAGATTAATTTGACAGGAATGGCGATCGCTAATGGTTTTGTGGACCCGATAAATCAGATATATTACGGGGATTATATTTACAACAATGGGCTCGTCGACTCGGACGATAGAAAACTGCTTCTCCAGAAGGAGTATATAGTTCAGAATTTGATACACCAACATTTACATACAGATGCTTTTGATGTCTATGAGCAACTTATCATGGGCAAAGACTCTCTCTTCAGAATTTTGACTGGATACGTGTATCCCCACAACATTCTTGAAGCCGGAAACGAGGAAAATTCCTATTTTTCCCATGATTGGATCCAACGCAACGATCAACGGCGTGCCCTCCATGTCGGCAACAATCACTACACAGAGCTTAACATAAAAGCGCTGAATTATTTTAAAGATGAAGTAACTCGTTCCCAGGCTGATTTACTCGGTAAACTTCTCGAATCCTATCGAGTCCTCATCTATACTGGTAATCTCGATATCCTCTGCTGTCACTTTTCTGTTGAAACTTTCCTTACTAAATTATTCTGGTCCGGCTCCGAGAAGTACAGACGCGCCGAAGGCCAACACTGGCGAGTCGCCAGTGGAGATCTCGCTGGTAACATTAGACAAGGTGGCAATCTCACCAAAGTTGTTGTCAGAAACGCCGGACATTTTTCCTCCCGTGACCAACCACAATGGACAACGGAACTCTTGGAGACATTCACCCAGGGATTGCTCTAGAGATTGAAAATGAATATACCATATTCGTTTGCCAAAATTTGCATATTGTTCAGCCCGAGTGACATTTCCAAGCAAAAAAGAATTAGCAAGGCCGTACCAACAAACCAACGGGTTGGAAATAAAGTTGTCACGAATTTTGGTTTATTCATTTTTTTGAAATTTTCAGTTCTAAAAATATTTCAGTAAAATTAGAAAAAAAATAGATCCTAAAATAAGAAGAATAATGTTAAACAGCTATACTTTTCTTTTGCAATCCTGTTTGCTTGTTTGGGCATAATGGAAATACTTCGTACTCTATATTTTTAAGTCTCTATAAATTTTTTATCATACGTAAGCATTGTGATAAAAAATATATAATGTTATCACATATACCAAGGAAATGGATGTATTTTTGTTAAAAATTCTCAATAAATAATATGAATTATTTTTTAAAAATACAAAAAATGTCACCAGATTGAAAAAAAAACTTGGAAAAAAATCGTTTTTTGTGTAACTTTATTTACAAATATGAATTATTCGTTACAAGACAATATATGGTAAATGGTACAAAAACGGAGAAAAAAAGTGAAAATTGAGAAAACGTCGCGGCAGTTGGAATTCTTGCGAATCGACGCTGAACTATGTTTTGTTTGTTGGTATTTTGAGACTTTCCCAAAATCCTCAAAGGCGATCATTCTTTTTTGTTCTTCTTTGATCTTTTTTGTTTTGAAAACTTCATCATTTTTTGCCAGATTTTTTAATTCCACCGGTAACCAAAGGCCCTTTTTTTTCAGCTTTTTTTTGCGCCTCGGCCAATGCTTTTTGAGTTTCTTTTTGCTTTTGTTTGAACGCCAGATCGTCCTCATCCAAATCCTTTGCGTCCTTCTTTGGCGCCTTCAATGGTTTTTTTTTGCCACCCTCACGGCCTGACATTCTGATAAAATTCCCAAGAATGTCGCTTTTTTAAATCATTCATGCAAAACTTTCAAAAATAGAGCCAAAATTTCTTTTTTCGTCAATTTTCGAATTTTTCAACGGAATAATAAAATCACGACGTAAAAAAAATTTTTTTAAATTTTATCATAAATTCCCAAAAAAAATTGAAATACTGTGGAGATAGAAAAAAATGAAAATGTTGAAAGTCGTATATTTTGAGGTTAAGGACGAAAAAATACGGGGATGAAAATAATTTGGCTATTTTCGTATTTGGTTCAACTTGAATCGATGTAAAATGTACTATTTTCAAAATTTTGTCAAAACAACTTGAAAAATACGTTGAAAAACATTTTTTTTTTCAAAAACGACAATAGCGATTGAAAAATTTACATGTAATTTTGTAGAGGTTAGGCATTGAGATTTGCCCTCTGCCAATACTTCAAAATGAAAAACCGACAGCGCGACAAAAAAAAGTTACAAACAAAAACACCGAATAAGTTTACTTACTTGATCGTGTTTAATTATACGTCGCGGAAAAAGAGCGTTCGGGGACTTTGAAACCGTCAAAAAACGTTCCTCGTGCTCGTCACGATTGAAGGTTTGAGTTGGTTTAACCGAAAAAAAAATTCGATCGACTGAAAGCGACTGATGAAACGTAAACGCACGCAAACGCTACAGTGGCGCCATCTCTTGGAAAATTATATGGAACTAAATTTTCCTTGAGTGTTAAAGTGGCGCCACGTTTCGGATAATTTCAAACGATCGCGACAATAAAAAATCAATTTTTGAATTTATTTGCCAAGTTCACAAAATTGGTAAAATTATCTGTAAAAGCGTCAGGTGATAGCAACGGTTTTTTTTTTTTTTTTTTTTTTTTTTTAATTTCATTTTCAATCTTTATTTTATATTGCAGTTTTGCAGGTCAGGTAGAATTTTTGTCGACCAAAGATGGCGCCATCTTCTTGAGGTCTGAAAGTGGCGCCATCTTTCGAAAAAAAGGACGATCTGAATTTCTGAATTATTTCCAAAAAACGTCAAGTGGCGCTAGCTACGTCAAAACTAACCCAACCTATCTATGTGGCGAAAAAAAAAGAAATTGCTGTGACAGTGTCAAAAGTGTATTGTTGCGCTTCACAATAGAAAATACGAAGAATTTTTCCCTCGTTACGTCATCAAATTTGGCGTTTATATTTTTTTGCCGATTTCGAAAGAAACATCGAATTTTAAATCGTTACGTTATTAAAAGGTGATTTAAGATTGAAAAATGAAGTGGTTTCCTGGAAGTATCAGCGAGGCTGTGACCGCAGCGAAACAACGAGGGGCCATTTTCGTCGTGTTTGTCGAAGGTACGTTTATTATTTGAAGTTTTCAGTGATGATTTTACATTTTTTGATATCAATTTTTATGAGTTTGCTGATTTTTCGAAGTGTCGCCAAGTTTTTTGAGACTTTTGATACGGAAAAAAACTTGGGCGATTCTAACCTCACTTTTTTGCTTTTATTTATTCGTTTTTTTCATACTTGAAATGTAGGGCGCCAAATTGATAGGCATCCTGAAATGATCATTGAAATTGGCGATTAAGGCGCAAATACTTTCGCCCCCAATTAATTAATAACTAATGATATTATAAAAATCGGCGATTTTCAATGAATTGGCGCATGAAAAATTGGCATTGGGTTTGACGTGGTTTTCAGGCAAGGACGAAAAGTCTGTCCAGGCGGCTCGCGTGCTCGACGGAGAGGCAATTTCGTCGCGAATGGAACGTGACGATTTTGTCTCCGTTAGAGTCGAGGCGGACACCGAGGCGTTCGTTTTCTTTCAACAAATTTGTATCCTTCTAAGTTTAACAAAAATTTGCAATGTTTGAAAAAATGAAAATATTTCGATCGTAATTTTTTTTATGACTGATTTATTGACTCCTTGACGATAAAAAATGGCGATTCAGATGAAAAGGTGATCGTTCCGTCTCTTTATTTCATCGGCGAAAACGGCGTACCGGTGTTTACTTTAGTGGGTGGCTTAGATCCGGTGGAATTGACTTCGAAACTCGACAGCCATTTTCCCAAAGTTGCAAAAACCGCCGCTGGCGCCTCGTCGAGTTTCATACGATCCGAACAAATTGCCGATTCGTCAGGAAACGCTCAGGCCCAAATGGGAGCCACTTTTCAGCCTCAAATCCCTGAAACCTCCGCCTCAAAGTCAGACAATTCCAACGAAGCTCCGAAAGAGCGGGAATTGACGACCGAGGAAAAAGTCGAACGAGCCAAACAACTCGTCGAACTTCAGAGACGACAGAAAATCGCTCAAGAACGGGAAGAAGAGAAAAAACGCGAAATCGAACGCCGATTATTGGGCAAAGATCTGCAGGCTCTAAAACAAAAACAACACGAAGCTGAAATTAAATTGGCTCTCGATGAACGAATGCGCGAAAAAGCTGCTGAAGCTGAAGCTCGCGAAAAAGTCCTCAGACAAATCGCTCAGGACAAGCTCGAACGTAAACAACGGGAAATGGCACTTCAGGTTTGTCTATAAAATTTATCGATTGTTTAGATTTTTGTTATACAAAATGGCGGTTCCAAAATGGCCGACGTCAAAACAAAAAAATTGTTGGAATTCAACCAAAATTTGTATTCGCGAGTTTTTGGGGTCGCTTATCACGAATTTGGACTCAAATTTTCAAAATTCAAAATGGCAGATCCAATATGGCGACCAAAAATCCAAAAACTACTGGAATTGCATGAAAAAAATTACACAACATTCAAAAACGATGTGAAAACTGAAAAAAAATAGGAAAATCGAAAAAAAATAGAAAACGGTTTATAAATTAAAAAAAAAATCAAAAATTGAAAAAAAAATCTAAAAATTCAGGAAAATGTTTAAAAATACAAAAAAAGACTCAAAAATTCAGAAAAATGTTTAAAGATAAAAAATGTAAAAATTTAAAATGTTTAAAAATGGAGTAAATGATATAAAAATGAAAAAATAAAAAAACGTTATTCCATCGATTTAAATTTTGTTTCCTCTCACCAGCAAGAAACGGCGCAACAGCAACAACAGAATCAAGATGAGCGAAGCGAGGCAACGGCGTCGGGAAGTTCGAGCAGCGACTCGACGACGACTCGCATCCAATTTCGATTGCCGTCGGGCGCTCCACACTTGGGAAAATTCGAAGCTACGAGTACGCTCGGTTCGCTGCGTTCTTACGTCGCTCGTAACATCGAATTGCCTTTCCAACAGTTCGCGATGTCAACGACTTTTCCTCGCAGAGATTTGGTCGTCGAAGACGATGAAAAAACTCTCAGGGAACTTGAACTCGTACCAACGGCCGTTATTTTAATTTTGCCGGTCAAAAATGTAAATAAAAACACAGTTAGAAAAGTAAAAAATTGCAATTTTTGAAATTAAAAAATCAAAAATCGTTCATTTTTGAAATTTTCAATTTCGAACAAAATTAAAAAATCACTTCGCAACAAAAATCGTAAAAAAATCAAATTTTCATGTTTTTTACATTAAAATTTCAAAAATTTGACATATTTCTTGCCAAATCGCTCATAACTTTTCCAAAATGCATTTTAAATCAAAATTTGTGTTTTTTCTCGATTTTCAGTCTAAAGTAACAAGCGTGGTATCGTCAGATGGCGACGTTGGTTTCGTGGCTCGGTTTATTTGGGCACTTTTCGCTCCGATAATGTCGATCTACAATTTGGTGATGGGCTATTTTTCCGGAGCACCAAGAAATCCACCGGAAAACCGCGGGGATCTTAATCCCGCGCCACGCGGCCCCAATCCAAATGCCGAAAGATTCGGTCGAATTCTTGATCAACCTTCTGGGTAAAAATTTTGTGTAAATCTATTTTTTTCACTAGAAAAACGTACTTTTCCATTTTTAATCAATTTTTTCGATCTTTACTCATTTAAATTGAATTTTGACCAATTTTTATTTGACAAATTTCCAAAATTCTTTCTCTTTTTTATTAATCACCTCCAAAATTCGTGCGAATTGAAGGAACCGCAAAAAATTGAAAAAAATAAAATGTTGATTTTTTAAATTTTAAGCCTTTTTTACTCAAAACAAACGTATTTTTCAATTTTATTATAATTCTTTCGATCTTTACTCATTCACATAGAATTTTAAACAATTTTTATTTGACAAAATTCCAAAATTATTTGTATTCTATTTTTTTTGTTTAATCGCCTTCAAACATTCTTTTTTGCTTCTTTATCGTGAATTGAAGAAATTGAAAAAAAAAATAATTAATTTTCAAATTTTAATCCTTTTTTCTTTACTCAAAAAAACGTATTTTTTATTTTTTTATTCATTTTTCACTTTTTCTCATTTAAATTAAATTTTAACCAATTTTTATTAGAAAATTGCGAAAATTTTTTACATTATTTTTTATTGTATTAAAATTTTCTTTTTGTTTTGACTTTTTTATATTTATTCATAATTTTAAAAAATGAGAAAAAAAGTTAATTATAATAAAAAATGTAATTTTGAGTACGAAAATAATGAAAATTGGGCTATTTTCGTTCTTTTTTTTTATGACAGTTCAATAAATCGAAATATATTGGGTGGTCCATCGACGACGATACGTTCACGAGGAAATATTCACAGGCTTCATTCCGGAGGCGACGACAACGACGAGAACAACACGTGGAACGGTAATTCCACACAACAGATGTGAAAATTCTATAAATACAAATATACAAACGTACGATTATGAAAAAAAAAAACAAAAAATACAAAAAAAAGGGAAGAAAACAAATTTGCGAGAAAAAAGTCGCGTGCGTTGGACCTGCAACGTTTTTTTTTTAGGTAAAATTCAATCGAAAAATCATAGCGCGCAAAACATTTTTCAGGTGAATTTTTGAAAAAAAGATGTTTTTTTTTTTATTTTCTGTCTCAAATTTCGATGCGTCGCCAGAAATTGTACAATATTTTTGGCTATATAAATCAGTCGATTTTATTTCGCATTCATTAAGATCGAAATAAGGGAAACAATAATCGAAAGACATTAATATCGATGTATGTAATTAATTTATGAAATTGAATGAATTACTTCATAGCTAGAAAATAAATTGTCGATTTTATTCGTCAGAAAGAAATTTTTACAGGAAATTACCATAATTTATATTTTTTTTAAATTTCCAATGATTTTTTACAATTTTTTGCAGGTTTTCCAACATTTTGTGTTTTTTTTTTAACTCGATTTTTGGTTATTGACAATTTTCCTCAATTTTTTTTAGTAAAAAGATTTAAAAATCTTTTTTTTTAATTTTCCGTACCAGATTTCGATTTTTTCGCATTTATTTTTATAAATCGTAACAGGTCCGAGGACAAAATCGATAAATTATCATTAGGGAACTTTTTTTTACGTTTTTTGAAACTTGAGACCGGTTGGTCAGCGTGTTCGGAACATGACCGCGAACAAGACACGGTTTAAGTTATCGAGGGTGCGAACAGAGAGAGAAAGAAAGAAAAGAGAAAAAGAATAATTTTCAGCTCCGCCCTCTGAGCATGTGTTTAAGGCCAATTTCGAACTCGATCACTTTTTTTCATTCACTGCTTCGTCTCGTAGAAATTTCGAGATGTATAGCCAATTATGTGGTCAATTACTTTTAAGAGATCGCAGAACGTTCTCAAAGAAAAAAAAAGAGGCAAAAACTGATCAGGAGCCTTTTTTGCCTCTCAATCAAATTTTCCCATTTTCCTATTTTTTTCGTGGTATTTTTTTACTGAATTATACAACGTCGATTAAATAAGAACGAAAAAATTGAAAAAATGAGGTCTGGGAAAGTAAAAAATCAATTTTTGAATTTTTTGGTTTTAATTTTTGAGCGAAATTAGTTTTTGAGTTCGATATTTATGACGCTCGATCAAGTTCTCATCAATCTGATACGGCACAACGTTAGTCTGTTCCAAAAAAAATTGAGGTCAAAAATTGATTTTTTTCTATGTTTTGACGAAAGTACTCGTCACAATGTGTTTCTGAGTTCCATGTTCATGATTCTCGAACGTTTTCCATCGATTTGTCACCGGAGAAAGTCAATTTTGGGAGAAAAAAAAATTAAAAATTAATTTTTTTGATTTTTTGATCACACGTTCCGTCGGGAAACAGTCACAATTCCCGTTTTTGTGCTTTTTGAACGTTTACCATCGATTATTCATCGTATAAGATCGATTCAGCAAAAAATGAAAAAAATTCAATTACACAAGGTTCAGAATCGATTTTTTGACAAAATTATTCGTCCGAAAATGTTTCAATTCCCACATTAAAGATTTTTCGATATTTCCTATCGAAAGGTCCTTAAACGAGGTTAATTTTTCAAAAGACGAAAACAAAGTCGATTCTACGAGGTCAAAAATGTATTTTTTTTCGATTTTTTGACTAAGAATTTCTTAATTACAATAATCGTTATTGCAATAACGAAGTTTTAACATTTCCCATCGAAAGGTCGCCAAACGAGATCAATTTATCAGAAAACAAAAAAAATCGATTTCATGAGGTCAAAAATAAATTTTTCTCGAATTTTATGCCAAAAATTTCTTAATTACGATATTTGTCATTGCGATGATGAAGTTTCATAATTTTACCATCGAAGGGTCATTAATCGAGTTTAATTTATCAAAAAACAAAAAAAAATTGTTTTCATGAGGTCAAAAATAGATTTTTTTTTTCGATTTTTTGGCCAAGAATTTCTTAATTGCGATATTCGTCATCGCGATAATGAAGTTTCATAATTTTACTATCCAAGGGTCACTAAACGAGGTCAATTTATCAAAAAACGAAAAAAAATCGATTCCACTAGGTCAAAAATGAATTTTTTCGATTTTTTGTCCAAGAATTTCTTAATCATGACATTCGTAATCGTGATAATGAAGTTTCATAATTTTACCATCGAAAGGTCACTAAACGAGGTCAGTTTATCAAAAAAACAAAAAAAATCGATTTCATGAGGTCAAAAATCGATTTTTTTTTAAATTTTTTGGCCAAGAATTTCTTAATTGCGATATTCGTCATCGCGATAATGAAGTTTTCTCTGAAAAGCATGACTCGAAGAATTTGGCACGCTTTGGTCAATTATAGAGGAGAGAGAGAAAGAAAGAGAAAAAGAGAGATGATTTTGGTCTCGAGCGAATAGCGATTATTAAATGCAGTGACACGGCCAGGCTGGCGACTAGAACATAAATTTATCGAGTCTTCATTACTCGTCATTTAAGCTCCTTTCTCTTTTCTCTCTCTCGCTCTCTCCTTCTCTCAAAAATTTTCGTCTCTCGATGATTGCCAAGAAACGCCCATGATCCACGAGGATTGGACGTTTGGACCAGTGATGTCACGAGCACGTGGCTTTTTTGGGCAACGCCTCGTCCCCCGAACAAAAAAACGTAAGAAAAATTCAAATTTTGCTCCACCCTGTTCTCGCAGTCACTCGTTCTCAAACTTATCCCGCGGACGAGGGTTGCTTCCACAGTTTTCTTTCGTGAGCCCCTCGTGAGTGACCATTTTTATAAACGAACAAACGATTTTTTTTTTTTAATTTTTCAATCGATTTTAATAGCTTAGCGAATTTGAGCAAGAAATTAATTAGTTGATTTTTATCCTCGTAATTAGCCGATGAAAACAAAATCGTAAATAAAAGTACAAAAAAAAAGGTTTTCTAAAAATGAATAAAAAATTTAACATTTTCGAAATTATGCGATAAACTTCGTTGAATTAATGGAAACTCGGACAAAGTGTCGAAATTTAGACAGTGCCAAAGTGAAAAATATTTATTTTCGTTAATATTTCATTGTAATTTGAAAAATGTCGGCGGAAAAATCAAAATTGGTGGAAATTGATTCCGGAACGTTGGAAAAGTGTGTCTCGAGTCCACGAGTATCGGCTTTTAGCATCGAAAGATTATTAGCACCGAGTGAAAATAATTCGACGAAAAATAGGACTATTTACGGGGAAAAATTCGGTTTGGAAAAAATTAAAGTTGCTCCCGATTCATCGATGTCCCTGAACGAGGAAATCGAAGCTCAGGAAGACGCTGATGTCGTTTGCTCAACTTCCCCTGGACCGGAAATAAGTTACGGTAATTAAATTACAATTTTATTACGAAATTTTTAATTAAATTATTTTTTCGTCAATTTTTATCATCAATTTGGCATCATTCATAATTAATTTGAAAATTTTAATTTTCTTTAGCTTTTTTAAATTTCGAATCATTTTTTTAAATACTAAAATTTTTTTTGTGATAATTAAAAATGTTTAATAGCTATCTACAATTAAAACGAATTTTTCTATCGATTTTTATCATTAATTCGTTGTCATACAACATTAATTTGAATTTTTTAATTATTTTTAAGTTTTGTTGTTATGTTGAATCATTTTTTCTATTACTAATTTTTTTTTTCGTAATTACAATTGTTTATTAGCTGTTCGTAATTAAAGTGTATTTTTTCGTAATTATAAGTAATAAAATAAATAAATTTAATGATCCATTGGAGGTTATCAATCGTGGCACTTTATGAGACAAGAAACAGGGACTTCCCAGCGTAATTTGGGGAATTTACAAAAAAGTGTCCCTAGAAAGAGTTTGATCCATTGCTTCCTGCAGGTTTACCACGCCTTCTCAATGTTCCTTATATTCGTGAGAGAGGGCAGCACAATAAACAGGGAATTGGCTAATTTCTGAGCAAAAATGTGTCTTCGTAAATTGAGAGTCTCGAAAAAACGAGTTTCTTGGCAATTACACGAATTTCGTGTTAATTTAGATCGAGAATTTGTAGCGACGATTCATCAGCAATTATCGTCTCGATAGATCGTGAAGTTATAAAAATTGGCCACGAGGTGGAGTTTCATTTTCGGGCTGATTTACAGACCGTTTAATGCCCCGTTGGGATAAATAGCTCGTGTGATATCTCGAGGAAATCTCGTTATTTTTGTAAATTCCTCGTTGGTTTATATAGTCGTCGGGACGACGTAGAGGTTATTTGGGATGACTTTGAGACCGCAAGCCACAAAGCAGTCAGCTCTTCTCGTGCTCGTAAATCTTTCGAGCGATTTGCCAGAGAGCTACGAGTATCGATGAAAGGATTGTCTTAATTAGTAGTCAAAGATTGGTTAAATTGTAAGCTTGCGAATAGGTTAATTACTTTGTCGTTTGATGTGGCAAAGTATTGGCTCAAAATGAGCCTGGAATTTTGTCATGGCTATTATTTTTTCAACTTATTATTCCTACTACTTCAACTTATTATTCCATTTAATCGTCTTACGTTACGAATAAAAATTGGGTATAAATTTTCAACTATTGGCTATTGGCATTTTAATTAACAAGAATTGATTATTGCATTCTGGACGAAGGCTATTGGCACACTATAAATTGTTCTTTTGTAACTATTGACTATGGACCCCCAAAAGTTACTATTGGCCCCCAAAAGTCCCCCTATTGGCCTCCGTGTCACCATTGGCCTCAAAAATTGACTACTGGCTTCAAGAAATGGCTATTAACGTTGGCTATTAATCTCCAAAAGTCACTATTGGCCTCAAAATATGACTAATGGCTTCTAAAATTGGCGATTAATCTTCAAAAGTAACTATTGGCCTCAAAAATTGACTACTGGCTACTAAAATTCTATTCGCTCTTACAAATGGGAAAATACTCCTATTTCGCTTCTAAAAAAAGACTGCCGGCTTTGTAAAAATTATATTGGCGCGTGAATATTGAAAAATTGCTCCTAATCGGATGTTGGCTTTTAAAATGGCTACTGGCTCAATAAAATATATCGACAATTGGCCCCAATTAGCTATTGGCCCTGAAAAGTTGGGCACTGGCTCTTGGAAAATTCAATTGTGGCTTTCAAAAATGAGCAGTTTCCCCTAATTGGCCTTTTCATCCTCGATTTGAATATCAGTTATTCTCAATCGACAATTACGCTGACAAAATTGGTTATTAGTTTCCCGTAATCGGCCAATATTTCCAACCGCAAATTAGTAGTTTTTGGATCTATTTAATTAATTTTTTTTCACATACGCTTACGCGCGGAAAATGGGCGGTTCAGAGATTGCGATGAGAATTAGCGTCGCTTTATCGCGCTGTATCTACTCTATCTCACTCAAGTCAGCCGGGGCATACCATTAATCACCGAATAATTAGGAGACAAGTTTTCGGTGTAGCTTGCGGCAATTAGGTAAACTAGAAGGCGTGGTGTTCTATTCCTGCGCTACGTACGCCCATGTCGACTCGTTCCTCTCTCTCCCGCTCATTCCTTTCGTCCTATTCGCATTTATATGTATACAGATATATAAAAGGGTTAAGGCACGTTCACCATCGCCGCGACAAAATCCTGAAATCGTTTCTCTCCTCATCTTTGACATTTTTTTCTTTCTTTTTACTTGCTACAATTACCCCCAAACCGTACCACCGTCCTCATCAATCTCAACGATTCTTTTTTTTCATCCCCCCCTCAGCCCCCCCCCCCCTCCGCCCCGCTTCTTCGTCTTTTTCCTCTTTTCCCTAACACGATGTATATATACTTGTTTATATTTATATTTATCCCCGTCCAGAGCTCCCCCGGCAAACGATTTACAAGGGCCACTAATACCCCGAAGAACGCGAAGAAAACGTTCCTGCCATATTCATGGCACACACGAAAAACATTCGTGTATGTCTTTCGTTCGTTCCCTCTTTCTCTCTCTCTCTCTCGTCCGCGCTTATTTATTCTTTACTCTGTAACGACAGCCTGAGCTCCCGCTAAGCGTCCCCGGTATCATCTTCTAATTATCCGCCCATTAATCATCCTCAGTCTCGAAAACGAGCCAGAGAAAGAGAACAACTTAACCCCGTTGACATATGCTTATAAATCCTATTTTTCCCTCGTTCTCTCTTGCACTTACGCCCTCTGTGATTTAAAAAAAAACGCTACTGAAGTAAGCTTCTTCTCTTTCCCATACAACTCACTCAACCTCACTTCCGGCCCCGTGCGCAACGACGTACTATTTTTTTCGCTCCTAAATCTATTAATTTGGGATTCACATTTGTATCCCGCCATTTTTTTGACCTCCTAAATGGCTCTTTTTGGGTAATTTCTACCTTGGATTTCTTTCCGCCATTTTTGTCTCTTTTTTCCTTTTCCCGCCATTTTTTTAACCTCAAAAACCCTTCCATTTTGTCCTCTATGACTAGATTTGGTAAATCTGGGACTCCTCTCTGTTCTCCACCATTTTGTTGACTTGCAGAGCATCCATTTGTTGCAGAAGCGTGTACCAGCAGCTCCGGAACAAATTCCGTAACAGGTATCGAAGGTCCCGAGTCCGAAAACGCTAACGAGGGTAATTCCAGTGTCACCAGTGACGAGGACAGAAAAAAAAGACCGAGAACCGCGTTCACAGCTTCCCAGATCAAATCTCTCGAGGCTGAATTCGAGAGAAACAAATATCTGAGCGTCGCTAAAAGATTGCAGCTTAGTAAAAGCCTCAAACTTACGGAAACTCAGGTAATTTTTTTATAAGTTGGTAGCACGTGGGGACGAAATCTGTACTAAGGGGAAGCCCCTGGCTAAGAACAAAATATCGGTATTTAAAAACATAAAAACCGTTAAAAAGTTTTTCCACATGTTTTTCGATATAAAAATTGAGCCCAGAAGTTTAAATGCCCCAAAATCAAGTCTGTTCTTCATTAATGCCACATTAACTGGCACAGAAGGGAAATTATTCGATTCTTCCGGGAGATTTTTATGGGTTATGTTGGCATGAAAAAAAAATATGGATTTTCCACTAGAAAACGCGTTGCATCCGATAAATCGCAATCGTTCCCGTACTTCCGTGCAACAGCCCATGCAAAGGACACCTGAAAACATTTTTTTCCCCTCTCTCGCATTTTCAATCGTTTTTACAAGAGGGCGCCGCGTCGAGAGTCGAGAAATGATCGAGGGGATCAGGATGTACGCCGGATTCTCAGGGGGGTCAAACGCGCGTTTGAATTATGGGCATTTTTCTGGACCCTTTTTACACAAGGGAGAATCTTCAAGGGAGGCACACTTGTGGCCACATGTGGTCAGATGGCGCCAAGCCCGAGTGGCGCCATCTACGAGACCAATTAGCACCTAAACGTCATCATCAACATCTTCATGCACTTTTTCTTCTTTTTTTCTCTTCCTACGATCCCTCGAACCTAATAAATAGCGAGAAACATATTGTATATATTTATCAAAACGTTTAGCCCCTCATTCGTGAGAATTGTTCCCATTTTTTATTCCTGGAAGTTTAAACCTCACTTTTTATACTTTTACTTCAAATTTATTTAGCCTGCCATCTCGAATTTTTATTTTCACAATTTATAACCTCTAATTTTCACCTGTTGTGGCGGTAAATTGCATACAAAATGGCGGAAAATGAACAAGAAAATGGAAACCATAGAAAATTGGAGTAAAAACACAAAAAATCAGGTAAAACTTCCGAAGAGATAATTTTTAATATCTACACGTAAAATAAAGTAAATAAATACATTTTTGTTCCAAAATTTTGGAATCTTAATCCAATAATTTTACTCCATTTTTTCCAAAATTAACAATAAAATGGCCGAAAATTTTACTGAAAATGGGGGGAAAAAGTTTAAAATCGAGACTATAGAAAATTGGAGTAAAATCACCAAACGGCGTTAAAAATTTCAAGACTAAAATTTTATTTACAAGTAAAATAAAGTAGAGTAAATTTTTATCCCAAATTAATTTAATCTTCCGTATTGAATTAACATTTTAGCAATATAAAATCTCGAATTTTCAGTTGCCGTGGTGGAAAATGAAACACATAATGGCGGAAAAAATTCAAAATGATTACCAAAAAAATTGGAGTAAAAGCACAAAAATGCCAAGAATGAAATTTTATTATTTTCAAATAAAAATACGCAAATAAATAAATTAAAATATGTAGATTTTATCAATTTTAGATCCCGCATTTTTACTCGCCGTGGCGGAAAATTAAGAACAAAATGGCGCCAAAAGTTTTAAATGGTTGCCAAAAAAATTGGAATAAAAACACAAGGAATGAGGTTAAAAATTTCAAAAGTGATATTTGATTATCAACGCGTGAAATAAACTATTGCAAACGTGTAAATAAGATACATATTTTGCTACATTCGTCAAATAACTTCTCGGCAAACATTACACTCGGTAAATAATTGGCGAGAGCTACAACAACCGACTCGTATATAATGTAAAAAGGACGGAGGAGGGGGGGGGGGGGGGGCTTTGGCGAGAAGCAACAGATCAGAGAGAACGAGATTAGAAAAGCGTGGTACTGCAGACATAAATGTCACAATATTTCTCAGAGTTAACGAGCCGCGGTTGCCCACGAGACACTCAACGCTTCGAGTCTTTTACCCTCCCTTTCCCCTCTTTTTCTCTCACCCGCCATATTTTTTTTTCTTCGTTTTGTACGCGTTTCGTTCGCCCCCCGAACATTTTAAGTTTCCTTTGCCCGACGGACCGGAGAGGCGTCGATTTTTTAATTAGGATATATATTTTTCTTTCATCCCCTCCCAATCCCTTTTTTATTACCCCTCAAGTTTTGCTTTTGCACCTCGAAGTGTAGGACGAAACCACTTTTACAATTTTGTTAATTTGTTTATGGGAATTAATTATTTATGTTTTTTAGAGCTGGCAATTGTTTTTTTGAGATTCAAACAATTTTTTTCTAATTAAAAAACAAACTTTTGTCTACCAAATTTTTACAGTATTTTTAATTTGTTGACGGAAATTAATTCTTTATGTTTTTTGGGACTAGAAATTGTGTTTTTGAGATTCAAATAATTTTTTTCTAAATAAAAAAACTTTTTTCAACCAATTTTTTACAGTATTGTTAATTTCTTGATGGAAATTAACTGTTTATGGTTTTTGAGGTTGGAAATGGTTTTTTTAAGATTTAAACAATTTTTTTTTAATAAAATAAAATGTCGGATACTTTTTTTGGCCAATTGTTTACAATATTCTTAATTTGTTGACGCAAATTAATTGTTTATGTTCTTTGAGGCTGAAAAATGTTCTTTCAATCATTTAACCAATTTTCTTGCAATAAAAAAAATTGTTGAAAATTTTTTTTCATCAATTTTGTGCATATTTTTTTTTAATAATTTTTTTTTTTTCATAATAATTAAATTGCGCGTTTCAAAGGGTTGTTAGAGGGTTAAAAGCAACATGGCCGCGGTAGCGCAGTAGGCAGCGCGTAAGTCTCATAATCTTAAGGTCGTGAGTTCGATCCTCACCCGTGGCATATTTTTGAATTTTTCAATGAAAATTTTTCGTTTTTTTTTTATTTTTTAATTTTGTCTTCGGTTTTTTTTTAAATTATTACAGATCAAAATATGGTTTCAAAACAGACGAACCAAGTGGAAAAGAAAATACACCAACGACGTTGAGCTTCTCGCACAGCAGTACTATTCCAGCCTCGGAATTCCAGCTCCGAGGCCCATTTTCGTTGGCGATCGATTGTGGTAACAAAAATTAGGCCAGAATTATTGAAATTGAATTTCGAAGTTTTTTGGAGTAAAAATATTTGAAAATCGAAAAAAAATTTCAGGTTTTTTAATTATCCGGGACAACCAGCCGTAGGATCGCCCCTGATACCAGGACACGTGAATCCTTTACATTTGGGCCCTGCTTTACCGATCGTTCAATCTTTACCCAGCAACTTATCGATCGGGACGCAAAATTCAATATTTCAAAATTGCCCAAATCCACATCAGAATCACCATTTGGGACAACAACTCGATTTTCGGAGACAGGACAGGTGAAGAAAAATCCTTAAGGTACTATGAACATTGTGTTTTTAAAAAATAAAAATAATAATCGTAGAAATTTTCAAGAAATTCAAAAAATCGAAGTAATTTAAAAAAAACATTGAAAATTATAGAAAATCCACTACAATCTGCAAAATAGTAGATAATTTTAGAAAAATTGCAAAAAACTGAAAAATATTTGAAAAATTGTAAAAATGATGTAAAAACTTTAGAAAAATCGTAAAAAATTTCTAAAAATTATGGCGGCCGCAAAATTGACTAAAAAATGCATTTAAGGAGGTTGGGCACAAAAAACTTCACTAATTTATGAAAAAAATTTATTTATTACTGAAAAATGGAACTTTACTGTACATTCAGGGTAGTGAATAGCGAAAGGGATAAATAAATCACGAATTATTGTTACGAAGCCGAGGGTGAAACGATTTTACTGGCGCCTAGGACTTTTTCATCGTGGGCTGCTTGATCTTGTATTATTTTCGCGTAAATATCGTTGTCCGGTATATCATCCTCGTCCAGCATCTCCTGCATCCGTTTTTTGTATCTGAGAACCGAAAACAAATTCAAAATTTTTAAAATCGTTAAAAAAAATGAAGATAAAAGAAAAAATGAATCGACAACTCACATTTCGCTGTCGGGATTGTTTTCCTGGTTTCTGCACTTGTCCAATTTTTTTTCAAGTGCTCGGATCATGTCTCTGGTTGGGAATTCCGTAATTTTGGTCATTGTACGAATTTCTACGAGAAAAAAAAAATTAAAATTCATCAAAAAAACGTTCAAAAATCAGAAAAAAAATTAAATAAAAAAAAATCAAACCCATTCAAAAAATTGAAGAAAATAATTTTAAAAAAGTAGGAAATACGTTCAAAAAATTGAAAAAAATTAAATTGAGAGAAATAAAATCGAAAACAGGTCCAAAAATTCGAAAAAAATTCAATTAATTTTTAAAAAAGCGAAAATAACATTCGAGAATTCGAAAAAAATTTATTGAATTTAAAAAAAATGGAAAAAACGCTCAAAAATTCGAAAAAAATTCAATTAACAACATAAAAAATTGCAAAACATGTTCAAAAATTTGTAAAATAAAAAAAACTTACTTCTAACCGCTTCGACGATTCCTGCCAGACGTTCCCGAGGAAATAAAGTTTCGGTGACGTAATTATCCAGATCGACTGCGAGGGTTGAGGCTGCGTGAAAAATCGCAGCCAGAGCAATTTGACTCGGGGCATAAAGCAAAACGCTGTCGGTCAAAAATACTTTTTCCAAAAAATCTTCAATGTGAGGACGCAATTTTTCTGGATTATCCAGCATTGGATAGCGAGTCTAGAAAGAGAAAAATTTATTTTACATAATTTTCATTATTCGTTTTTTACTATTAATTGAATTTTCGATCTTTTTTCTGTATTAATATTCGAATTTTGATATTTTTGTAAATGTTAAAAAAACATTAGTTCCCATTTATTATTAATTCAATTTTTTTTTTTAAATATTGAAAAATATTTTCAATAAATCAAATTTATCGAAAAAAAAGTTCAATTTTATTTAAAAAAACGTCGAAATAATAAGAAAAAAATTGTTTGCTCCAAAAACCTTGAATTTTGCTATAAAAAAAAAGATTCAACATAAAAAACGGTATTTTTATAGATAATTTTGTAATTAATGATAATAATTTTATTTAATTAAGGAAATTAATGACCTTAATATCAATCATTAAACCTTCCACCGGTCTGAATGGATTATGAATTGTCAGATTGTAATTTAGCTGTTGCATTAGCAATAATTCGTTGTTGAGAATAATGTCTGAAGCTTTGTCTCTGTCCCCCTTAATATTGGCCACGAATTGGGATATCGAAACGTTGAATTCTTCAACCTGAAAAAAAAATCAATAATTAATGTTGAAAAAATCATTAATTTTGTTAATTGATAAAAAAATTGGGAATTTTGATTGAAAGTTTGGAAAAAAAATGATTTTTTAAGAAAACAAAAATCATTAAATTAGTTAATTGATCAAGGAATTGAAAATATTGATTGAAAATTTGGAAAAAAATACTCACTTTACTGGCAAGATAAACACAAGTGACTAAAATCTCTTTAGGATGAAAATCCATGGCACTGTTTCGAAGATAAAATCTTTTGAAATAATGAAGCGCAGTAGCGATAGTGGCTCTGGGCATCGGAGGCGTGAATCTTCTGCAAAAATCTCGTAAATGCATTTCGTAAGATTTGAGCAAAGCCCTTTCTTCCTGATCCGATAGAAAATATTCTGCCCGCTGTTCCATCTGGAAAAAAATAATTTTTTTTTGCAATTTTTGAGAAATTATCAAATTAGTCCAAAAAAATTTTGGCGCGAATTATTGAAAAAAATCGAATTTATGTATAAAAAAAAGGAAATTTCTTATAAAAAATTAAATTTACTAAAAAAAAATTCAATTATATTTTAAAAAACGTTGAAACAATAAAAAAAAATATATTCCCTTCAAAAACATTGAATTTGGTTTATAAAAAACTAAATTTAACATAAAACACGATAAAATAACAATAAAAATCGTACTGTCATTTTTGCTCCATGTTTTTCGATAAATTCAGCATTTGTTTGTTGCCTCAGAACCATCAGATCGTTTTCGTCGCTGAACGACCAATATTTCTTCTGCGAACTCAGTGGAAACATTTTTTCAACATATTATAATATATTTCTCAATTGATTAAACAGTTGGTACATTTTTGTTGACACGGAAAAAGTTCGCGTGATTTTTCGAGGTTATGTTTTGCCGGTTTCGGCCAATAAAACAAAGTCACCGCCATTTTGTTTATTTTAAAACGCCATCTCGTGGCAAAACGTCACAAACTCAAAGTTACCGATCGTGGTAATTTATCTGTTGTCGACAATGTCGATTCGTTTTTCTTTGTTAATTGAAAATGATAATAATGCGTTTGTTTATAGCAAATTATTGCTCAATTTCAATAATTATTGAAAATAATTTTTTTCCCATTTTTTTGAAAAACCACGTTACCATTTGACAGCTTAAAACATTTGGTTCACAACAGCACTGATGGCGCCACTCGTTCGGGCCTTGTCGCCAAGTGTCGATACAGTAAAAATTCGCGGGTAAGAAAGAATTTTTTAATTCTAGAAGTCTTATCGACATTTGTTTGAATTTTTTTGAAGAATTGAACAAAAAACAACAAAAACTGTACCCTGTGCGCCATATTTTCGGAATAATTTTACAAAATGTGACTTAAAATATTTTTTTACTAAAAATTATGCAAAAGATTTGAGTTTTTGTTTTTGAAGGATTCTTTTTTTATTTTTTGTACGTTTTTTTAAATACAGTATTCGATTTGAAGTTTGAGAATCTAAAGGACAAAGAGAGAGCGATGATAGAAAGGAGCAGGGGGGGGGGGTTGATTTTAATATGGACGCCCCCGCAAGCGGTTGCGCGTCCGATCCGAATGGGCGTTTCCAAGACCCTTTGTCAACCGACGCTGCAGAACTTTCTTATCACGATCGCACACTCGCACACAAATACACACACACACACACACACACACACATTTTTCATCCCATCAGTCCTTTCTCCTTTGAAAGGGCCTCGGGTGTTTTTAATTATTTTTATTTTTCGACGTCGCCTCGTGAGGACTTCTGCATTGCCCTTGAAATTCTTTTTCTAAAACAAGAAAATTGCCAAGTTAACAATCGTGGCTGGGGGAAAATTGAATATTCTGGGGATTTTTCAATTTTTAAGTTGGCCAAAAACAATTTTAATTAACCCCCATTTTGACTAGGGGATAATCGAGTTTTCTAGTATTTTTTTCGATTTTTAGGTAAAGCTACACAATCTGGAATTTGCCGCGTTTTTTTCTAGGGGAAAATAGTTTTCTAGTTATTTTTTTTCACTTCGTAGGTTAGTTTAGAAGTTTAGATTTTTATCCTTATTTTCTTTTCTAATTTTTCCGTTGCTATAGTTCAGTAAATACATAAATAAAATAATATTAACCATTTGATAAAAGCTAATCAAAGGTCGCGTGTACAAACAGCACAAAGTCCGCTTTATGATGCTTCTTGATAGAAGCAGCCACCGTTTGAGAGTGTCAAAGCCGTCCGCGCGAAGGCGTGATGTACAACACGTAAACAAAATTCTTGCCAGTCGGAAATTAACACTTCGTCATGCGATACGTTTGAATTTTAATCGTTCTCGGATTCACCGTAATCAGATAACGGATCGCGTCGCGTTGCCTTTTTTATCTCGTAGAATTTTATAGTTTTTTTTTTAGACACTTTTTTTCTGTCACGGAACTGTCGACAGGTGTTCGATCGTATATACATTGTCAAAGGATAGGAATCTCATTTTTTTACTACAGTGTCGATCTAATCTTCATTTGTAATTGCACCAGGAACAAAAAAAAACAAACAACAATTGTTTTTTAGTTGAAAATAATTTTAAAAAATCACTAGATGTAACAATTTTGTGGCTATGTTCACACCGAATGGACTTCACGTCATTGATCTTCGCGATTCAACCAATCAGAAACTTTGACAATAAAAATTCTCCCTTTTAAGGAACATTAAATTTTTGTTTTATTTTTCAAACTCGTGTCCTCTGAAAACAAAGAATAAAGTACACACGTGATATTTACCAAGCACGCAATAATGTTGCCCTTGCACATATACGATGCGACGATTCGGAGAATCGTTCTTGAGAACATACGGAGTATCGTCCATTTACAAACCATGTGTACATGTTTATCGATGTTTCGAGGTGTTGTTCAGTGAACGTCCGCTCTTAAAGCGCTGTATATTTGTTTACCCTAGTGCAGGGTGGCCAATAAAAAAATGCTAACAAAAATTACTAGTTTCTAAAAAGACTAGATAACAATACTAAAAAAATACTGAACCAAAAATCACTATAAAAAAACACTAGAAACAACCAAAGAACGGAATATCGATTTGTTTCGAAAATTGCCTGCAAAAACTTGAAAAATGAATAAATTATTTAAAAAATCAGAAGAGTAAAAAACACTAGGGTTTTCGTGTCGAGCGGCCATAAATAACGGCGAGTACAGAACAGCACACGTTCGCGTATTATATCTGGCTATCGCTCATAAACTCTGTCACGTGACTTTTGTGTCTACGCGTTTTTATATCGATGTTAGTCGTCGTAGATTCGAGAGGGAAAGAACCTTTGATGAGATAAATAAACACCTAGGCTTTTTAACTCATTTGCTCATCAAATGATTGCAACATAGAGTATAAAAATAAAAATGAAAAAAAAAAACACTAGATGTCATTTTAATGAGGAAGTCATTTTAATAGGGTTATTAAGGTTAAATGGAGTGATTCCCTCATTTATTAATCGTTTAATTACGGAAGTTCATTTTTCTCAGAAAATACGATCAAGAAAATCTTATTTTAGGTAATAAAACAAGGAAAAATGGTTTTTTAGGTTATGAGGATCGTAGAAATAAGCAAAAATTCTAAAAACCCTAGTTGTTTTTTTTTTTTTTATTGTTAAGATGGCAGCAAATAATAAAATATACAAAATGAATGAGACGCGTCTTGAGGTCTTTTTTCCAAGTGCTTCTTTTTTTCGCCGCAAGATGGCAGCTCGCTCGATTTTTTTGTTGTTTTTCTCTTTTGCTGCGCGTTCTCCGGGTATCCTGTTGCGTATCTACGACTTTTTGACCCCGCGGGGCACGAATAAAAATGAGTCAGGAGAAACATGAGAGAAGAGCTCCTCTCGGGCGCCATTCTCGTCGTTGAAGGCTTTGCACCCCAGCGCCGATTTCGATGAGTCCCAACCCTCGGGCCATTTTGGTCTCTCCGTTTTATGCTCTTTCCAACAGAGTCTAGCCACCGAGCGGAGGTTATGGCTTAAGATGTTCGTAAAGAAGACGAGAAAAATACAAATAAAAAAATAAAAAATAAAAAGGAAGACGAAGATGACAAGTCAGGGAAGATTTAATGGAAAAGTTAAATCTTTTCTTTTTTACAATTTTTCATCCTTTTCCTTCATTGTCCTTATTTTCTTATCTTTGCTTCATTTTTCTTCATTTTATTTTTTCTTTTCGTTCCTTCTTCTTATTTTCTCTTTCTCAACCGTCCATGTGCTTCTTTCTCTCTTTTGCTTCTTGTTTTTTTTTTTATTTTTTATTTTTTTTTCCTTTTCTCATCCCTCGAAGTCCTGCGTCCTCGTCGTCCGAGCTCGCTTTGCCCCAGTCCTGTAATTATATAGGGTATGCAGCACGAGAGAGGAAGGCTCTCTTTCCAGCTCGGCTATCTCACCCTTGTGTCTTTCTTCCTTCCTTTCTCTTTCTTTCTCTCTCAAGTAACATGAGTACGTACACTCATATACATATATATATATATATGTACGTAAGCAGTATTTTGAGCCAGAGAAATCCTCTCGGTCGTGTTGGCCGCAGAAAGAGGAAGAAAAAAATGATTTTTTTTTCTTGACTCTCTCTCTCTCTTCGCTGCTGCTGGTTCTGCTGCTGTTGCTTTTGCTTCTGTCCTTTTGAATCTTCGTGTCCCGCCGAAGGCTACGTACGAGAATGAAAAAAACGAAGAATTTTTACAAATATATACATATACGTATCGATTATAGAAACTAAAGTCAATTTTATGAAATATTTAAAGATAAAACGCATATATTTGTTATTTTGTTTCAATCATTTTTATTCAATATTATTTTACAAAGAAATTAATTTATCAGTGCCCACCCCCTAGCGGCGAAAACTCCAAGCTTTCGGTTTCTCCCTCTTTTTCTAGTGATTTTTTTTCCGGGACCAGCCTGATGCCTCGTTCCCATCCATCCTGGCCGGTTTCCCCCACTCCAATCATAACGTAAACCCCGTTTTCGTTCCTTAACCTATACCGCAATCGCACGATCCTTTCTCGGAGCATCCAGGGGAAGAAGGGGAAAACGGAACAAGGACGAGGGGAGAAACCGAGAGCGAGGGAACGAGAGAGCGAGATCGAGCTAAATTACCACAATTTTGTACTTTTTATACCGCGCAAGAAAGAAATAAAAAATAAAAACAAAAAGAAAAGAAAGAAATAGGGAAAAAAAATATGGAGGATAATTTTTCGGTGGAAACGCAACAATTTTATCGGCCGTTGTTATATGTGAGATCAGTTGGTGCCTACTGCCTCAACGCGTTACACCTGCCAAGCTCTTCTCTCTTCCATTTCTCTTACTTCATATTATTCTATTTTATTTTATTCTCATTTTACAACATATTTTATCATCGATTTGAAAACAAAACGAAAAATTCTCGCATTCGCGTGTCTCCGGTAACTTTTTGTTCGGGGATTCCCCGATTGACACTCCTAGTGACTTTTTTTACTTTCACCAAGTTCGTGCTCTCTCCGTCAGATGGCGCTCGAGCGTTTGTGTCATTCCCATTCGCGCCAAAATAAAAAATAATTCTTCCCAGCCGCCATTTCGTTGCGTTCGTCCACCGCGGTCATTTTGATTAACTCCGAGGATCCTTTTCGTATACTAGGGAGATTTTGTATGTCCTCAATAGAGCGTGAAAGTGACAAAAGTGAATAAATACCTTGTTTTCCTTTTCTTTTCCTTGCAATATAAAAATAAATGTATAAATAATGATAAAAAATTATAAAATTGTTTACTCGACTGGTGAAAGTGTTCCGACAATTGTTTGACTCGTGTTTCGTGACTGGCAAATTTGAGAATTTCTAAAAAATTACGAAAAATAAAAATAATAATAAAATAATACATTTTTCAGTTGAAAATTCGATGATAAAAATGGCGAGATGCTCGCGGGCTGATTCGCGGAATCGCGGTAGTATTCAGCCGATGGCAGATTCGGGAGGGCCTTTTTGGTCAGGATCCTTTGCCTTTTAATTGGTAGCTGCCGTTCCGAAGTGTTTATACACGCCGAGTTTTGCCAAACTATATCTCTCTCTCCCGCTTTTTTTTCTTTTTTTCTCGTCATATTTTTTCTATTTTTTTTTGTTCATCTCTTGCAAAATTTCCCTAGGGCGAGTAAAAATCACCGCCGCAAAATGGGCCCTTCCCTCGGGATAGCCCACGGCTAAGAGAACTCGAGAGAACGTCACTGTCCCGAAAGATTAATACGCGAACCTCGTCTTTGGACTCGCCCCTCTCGTGCCTTTTTTATTTTTATTTTTTATTTTTTTTTGCACTGTTAAATTTTTATTTTTATTTTTTTTCCATTTCTGGTACGTACTCGAAAGAACGTCAAACTGGAGAAAAATAAAATAGAAGTCAACAGTTTGGTTCGTAAAAATAAATAAATAATTTTCAAATAAATAAAAAAAAAAAAAAATCAAATAAAATATAAAAAATAATATAAAAAAATGACGAAAGGGATGATCGACGAGTTACCGAGTTTATATCTATCCTGGCAGGCTCTGCGAGGATCTATCGCTCCCGGGCTTCGTACGAGAAGCTAAATCGAGGATAAAAGAGCTCCAGGAGTACAAGAGAAGTAAAAAGATTATCTATACGTATATAGAGGCGTAATAAAACGGGATGCAAAAGGGCTAAAGGGCTGCGAAGGATGTGAAAAGGTTGAGGAAGCTTTGAACGTACAGTCAGGCCAACGAAAGTTCAATAAATAAAGAAAAAATTGTGCAAATAGTGTAAATTAAAAAAGACACTGATTTTGACAATTTTGTTGTCAAATTTTGAATTTTTATTCCTATTTCATCGTTATTAATTTTTCTCGAAGAGAAATATTTGAAAATAACGAATTTTTTATTTTTATTCTGAGAAAATTAAAATATTAATAAATAATTACGAAGAAATGTGTAAATTTGATTGATGTTTTTTGTCAGTTGTTAAATTAATATTTTTTTATAATTTTGTTTAAAATGGAGATTAAATATTTGCTGCAATTGTTTGTTTATTATTATTTGTTAAATTTGGTTGATCGTGACTGTACCATCGAAACCTCCTTAAATAACGATGGAGTGGGCGTGGTTGGCGGGACGCGGTTCTCTCAAAGCCACACGACGAGGCCACGAGAGAAACAAAGAGAAAAGAATCGATGGACGTATAGCGGTGGAGTACTCGTATTTTTATTTTCTATCTTATTTTATTTCTTTTTCCCATATTTTTTCGTCATTTTTTATTTTAATACGAAGATCGAAAGATCCCTGGCACGAAACTGGAAGCTCCGAGAGATAAGGATCCTCCTAGTTATCGCACGGACTCCTGTTTCTCATTCGAACATCCGTGCGAAGATTTAGTGTGCGTTAAAAAAATTTCGAGAGAGAAAAAAAAACATCGAGGCAATTCCATTTTTCCAAATTTCCATTTTTTGTAATAAAATAAACGAAAATCATCAACATTATATTGCTTTACGAATCCGTTCAAAGAAAAACTGCAATTTTTTCATTTCCATTCGGAAGCAATTGCGAGAAATGAATTTTGAAAAATGACACATCGAATTTGGGTGAAAATAAAAAACGATTAATGATTCGAGGACTTCGAAGGAAAGAGGCAGAAAAAAATATTGGAATTTCGGGCAAAGAAGAGCAGAAATTTTTGCGATATGCTTCAGGGCGAAAAAAAAGGGTAGAAAAAAACTACAGATAGAGGAAGAGGAAAAAGAGGATAGGAAATTTTGGTCTTGATCCCCTTAACGACGAAACGATGATCCCCGAGGCAAGAGAAGACAGCAGCATTGCTGAAAACAAGGAAGAAATGATAGAGATGAAAAAAGAGAGTTAGAGAAGGAGAGAGAAAGAGAGATGAACTCGAAGATGACGGAATATAACGCCGTTTAGGTCTACGGTAATTACCGGGGCTTTTTTCGTATATAGAACCAAGAAGAGAGGACTAGAGTCGTCGGCAGATGTGGATAATGATAGCCCGGATGCGCGCGATGTGTCCCGCGGGCTCCCGCCGCCGCCGCCGCCGCCACGGCAACTCGCGCGACCCCGACTAAACCGTCGGACCACTTCTTCCTTCTTCGACATACCTTTGTACACTTTTAAAAGCGTCTACAACTCTTAAAAGTGCTTTGGCGCCATGGATCTAGGATTTTAGTCGCGACGCTTCATTCAATGAAATAAAAAATTCGGGCACGTTCGATTAATCCATTTTTTTGTCTCGGTATAATAAAAAAAGTTGAGCATTTTGATTAATTCATATTTTTGTATTAATGAAATTCAAAAACTCCGTTATTTTTTATGTATTTGTCATATTTTTGTGGCTGGAGGTTAAAAATTGAGTTGTGGGTCCAGGGGAACGCGAAATGGCGACCAAAGTGCAAAAACCCATGAAAGGGCGCCAAAAACCCCCAAAATGGCGTCAAAAAGCCAAAAAAGTACAAAATGGCATTGAGAATTTTTCAAATTTCGATCATAGACTAAGAAATGTATCGAAACTGAGATAAATCTTTCTGTAGCCGTCGCTTCAAAACTGTAACTCTTTGATCCCCTTCAGCTGTTCATCCGGTCGATCGTTTCTTCCGAGTACGATTTCGGTTTTTGATTTATCACAAATCCCTGGAAGATTTGACCCTCCGAACCCGCGAGTAACATTATAATCGAGGCAACATCATAATTATACGAAAGGATGAAAGAACAAAAATATTCTATCCATCTGCCGCGATTTTATTTTTGGATTTCGATGAAAATTAGGGAGGCAATCTTCGTTTCCGGTCAGATTTCCTCAGCTGTATCAGATTTATAGTATTTTTTTTTGCTGAGTCATCGAAATCACTCATTATTATTTTTTTGATAATTTTATAAGGCTCTTTCCAATTGTTCCGATAATTTTGAATGTTAAATAATTTCTTTACAAAAATAAACGTCGCTGCAAAATTTATTTTGATGAAATTCTTACGTCTTTATTTAAGAGAAGAATAATGATGAAGAGTTCATTTAAATGCAGATTCGACGATCTTTTTGTCGAACGAAGTAAAATTAAAATGCCAAAAGTCTCTGTCTTTGAGTGAGGAAAAAAGCGAGTTTTTTTCTTCCTCTTCTTGGCCTAGTTGAATGTCTCTTTAGGTTCGTAGGCCGAAGAGAAAGAGGGACAGAGAGAAAAAGTCTTTCTCCCTCCGAACGACCAACGTTCGAAAGAACGTAACGCCCTCTTTTGCCTTCCGTTATGCGGCCTCTAATTACCAAAAATTTTATGATACCCATTTCTTCTCCGGGCTAACTGTCATTTGTTTGCTCAACCACGGCCGGAAGTTCCGTCTTAATTGATTATCTGCTAATTTGTAACGTTTTCTTGCTTTGCAACTTACCCGCTCGGCTTCCAGAATCTTTTTCCTTTCTTCTTCTTCTTTTGCCATCCTCTTTTTAAGATAGATGGAACTTTCCTCATTAGCAGTTTGGCAAACGACTTTTCACTATAATTTCCGGATGGGAACCTGTCAATTTTCTATGAGAATCCAACAGATATTTATTTAGTATATCCTGAGGAGAACCCACTTGGTTCCACTTCCAGAAGGCCCCAGAAAAATGTTCCATTTTGCCCCACTCGTGGAATAATCCACAATTAAATTTAAACTCAATCATCATGAGTTCCCATCAAAAAGACGATGAAGGAGCCATTGAAAGGACCTGGGGGTCACAGGAAAACATGAGTAGAAGATTCCATCGGGTTTCAAGTGGATTCGAATCCTTTAAAGCAAGTGGAAGTCCAGATTTTTGATTCAGGAGAATCTAATAATCTTCAATCAGAAGACTTCATTGTCATTAAAGATTTCCATGGAATGGTTGGTCACGTAAGAGCATTGCTGGGTGTTGCAACTTAGATCTTGGTCTTTTGGAAGTCCAGTACAGGTTGTTTCTTGAAGAAGGATGATAATAACAGATCCGGGGATCCCGACGAAAATACAAAAACGACGGGGACTGAATTAGGCGCTATCGGGGTTTGGCTCTTCTGCGAATAAAAGCTTGTCGGACAGACGGACTGAAAGAACGAAAACGAACGACATGGTCCGGGAGTCTCTTTCTGAGCTGGCCCGAATTTTGGTCCCCGAAGGAAGGAAGAAACGAAGAGGGCGGGGGGGGGGGGGGGGCGACTTCTTTTCTTCAGGGCTTTGGTGCAATTACGTCTTCCCTCTTCCTCTGTAGAACTCACGAGAGAGCGAGAAAGAAGGAAAAAGTCTTGGCACAGCCGCAAACCCTGCATTATCCCCAATTATCCACGTACACGTCCGTTAGGAGGCCTAGGTTTTCGGGCCCGGGGCCCTTTTGGTGCGCCCACCTCACGCGTTTCTCTCCTGCTCTTTTTCAGCTCCGTCGTACTACATACTCTGCTCCTTTTGACTCTTCGACTCGTAGCACGCGGTGAGCTAAACTTTCGACCCCAAACTCTTTGGGCTTCGTAGCCTCCGGGCCATTGCAGATCATTTTTACTCTCGTAACCCCCATCTCGAGTTCTTAGATCTTTTACGAGGTTCCAGTCGACGGGATTGACACGAGTTTTCATCTCGAATCGGCAAAGGTAATTTGAAACCTGATTAAAATAGTTTTCAAATAAAAAACCATCTTGTGATGCCCAGATGTCATTGAAAAGTCATTGCAACCTGCCTTGTATCAATAATGGCTTCCATGGCCTCACCTTAGACCAGATCAGTGTATAAGATTGACACGCGGCGTCATTTCGAACTGGCAAAGATGATTTGAGTCCTGATTAGAAAAGTTTTCGAACGAGGAACCATTTTCTGGTGCCCACGTGACAATCAGATGTCATAGCAACTTGCATTGTATTCACAATAGCATCCATCGCTTCATCTCGGTCTAGAACTGGTTCGATATCCATCATTGCTCGGTTGTACTGGTTTTTTTCTCCAGGGGTAATAACGAAACGTTAAGGAAGAACTCGTGCAGGAAAACCACTGGTTTAAGACTTCCATCGACCACAGTTCGACCGACATTTCATGGTCTAGATGACGCCGAGTGGCATATTCATTTTTATTCCTTGCTCCTTCTCTCTTCAACAAACATGCGGTAAATATCAGTTAGCTTCTGGTACGCTCCAGTCGTTGTCTGGAATTCTCCAGTTGATCGGGTTAGCACTAAAAAAATGTTTCTCAACGGGAACCATGTGGAGGTAGAAAAAAATGACGTTGATAGCTTGGAAGGTGCAGGAATCTATGAGGGTATCTCATCCGCAACAGAATAAAACACATTCTCCTGGACATCTAACACAATGCGAGGTTCATATGAGTCGATAAGGTGGGCTAGGTTGGCGTGCCGCGTTGCTAAGATTTACCGGGTCTTTCTCGGGCAGCGAACACCGGAATAGGTACCGAGAGGGCGGCCCGGTAGAGGAATGGTTTCCGGCCCGACGGTGGTGGCCTCGTAAAACGTATTCCTGATACCACACGGCGAAAGGGTTTCCAGGGCTTTTGATATGCCTTGCTGGGAAGCGAGTTGCTAATATACAGGTAACTCAGCTTACCTGCGGTTGTCCGACGATCGATACGATGTGTGGTTTCACACTCCAGTACAGTTTCTCGTCCCTGAATGCCAGTAAAACTTGCAGAGACTGATTACCGAGTTGCATCATTGTGGACCTGTTGATTTAGGAGGAAGATTGACCATACTTGATCATTTATTTTGACTCTGGAGTTTTTATTGACGATTCGTTAAATCCTGACCAACACTTTCATGACGGAAGTTTCCTTTGTCCAGTTCTTGACTTCTTTAAACTTCCAAGTTGATTCGTAGATCAGAGCCAGGTTGCCAGAAGTTCATGCATATGACATGCATACCAGCAATCCTAGCCAATCTCTTCTGCATATCTGTACACAGATCCGTTTTGCGAAAGTTGCACGCAACCCAAAGAGATCCACATTGTTTCTGTATATCTCAACCTTTTTTTATCTTCCCTCCCAAAACCCAATTAACATAATGATATGCACGAGGGGCTTGGTTATAGAAGGGCTAGGGCAGCGCTATGTGTACCAAGAAGTCATGCCAAGAGAAGAAAAGACACCTATAGCATTTAGCTCCATTGCGTGGCTCCACCTGGCACACTGCTAAAACACGCTATTCAACATGATCATAGGTTCTGACTCTTGTTTCACCAGGATGCCACGAATATCGGCTCTCATACGTATATACCGTTTTGGACTATCGTTGGAAATCTAGATGTCGAGATTTCTAAGGACGAACGTTGCGCTGGACATGTTTCAAGGTCATTCATCAGAACTTCAAAGTCATTCCCAAGCCCTAAGAAGCCCTAAGTTTGGTAAAATCACTATTTCTTCATGAGTGACCTAATCATCGATCTACAACATTGATCCTCGATTGAACTACGATTTCTATCGATGGTGCTATCATGATCCGAAATATATATCGTGACCGGACTTTCATCTGGTAATCTCAAGAGGTCGAAAGCAGCATCAAGAACCCCAAGGGTGGGTCCATCGGGTGTCTATCAATCATTCGGTTCCTCGTGTGTGTGTATGCTGGTCCGGGGCAATATAAGGTTGCTCTCGAAGCCGAGGAAGGCGCTGGGGCTATTATCCTGCCAGACTCTTGTGATGCACGACCTCCAGCAGTCCAGCCAGACACTGGACCCCCTTTACTACATACAGGAGAGAAAGAAAGATAGAAAATCTCAGGGAGACTTGAAACCTTCGCGAAACGAAACGCCGGATAAGCTGTAGGAATTCCGAATGAAGGGAAAAAACAAAAGGACAAGATGGATGGAATGGGAAGGTTGGAGTGTCTTCAGGAATGTTTGGAACGTGTCTGCCATTTTGGAAACATCGAGATTATCTCTTAAAAACCTTACTTAAGGTCATTTGACGGGCACCAGGTGATTAAACAATCAGAATTCCTACAATGGCACATCAATGATCAGTTCCAATAAAGAACTTCATGTGGGGCTTCTATTGAATCGTCGAAAACGCGTAGCCACGAAGATGGGCAAGAGGCTAGATGGCCGGGTGCGAAAGGATTAATGGAATTAACTTAGGTGTGACGGGGTTAACCCCGAAACTATAGCCAGTTCGCGTGATTGTTGAATTCCCTGCGGTTTCCGAGACTCATGTGCCACCCAATACCAGATAGGAGTGTGGCTACGAACGATATAAGTATATCCATGTATAGCATCGTATACAGAAGTACGCATAAAGCGTTGTTCGTGATGCCAGCCAAAGGTATATAGAGAAACAAGCCCACAAGCTACACCGATAGTTATACAGTGAAAGAGAGAGAGAGAGAGAGAGAGAGAGAGAGAGAGAGAGAGAGAGAGAGAGAGAGAGAGAGAGAGAGAGAAAGAGAGAGAGAGAGAGAGAGACTCTGTTTCGTTACTTTGGTGTGTGTATTACACGTGCGTGTTTATCCTCCCCAACGTGGGATCCTTCCGTGTGTGTTTTTAGCTGTAGCTCGTGTGTTAGGTGCACGCCATTACGAGCCAAGTTTCTTCCTTCGACTCTCGCTCAATCTGTCCATCTCTGTCTCACTTACAACCACCAACCTTTTCTCGGGTACTACTCGTCCCACACAATCGTCCCAGTGAAGCTCTCTGCTTGGCTTTTGCTTCCACCCCTGCCCCTCCCCCCCTGCATCGCCCCTCTCAGTCCATGTACACCGTTGATGCAAAGCGAGGTTAGATGCGAGACTGGCACGCGATATCGAGGATGGCGTGCCGACCTCCAACACAGACGGAGACAGAAGGTCTGACGAGAGAGACAGAGAACAAAAAACTCACTTCTCTTATACAGCCCCTTTTTATTCATGACTCTTCTTGCTAAATACCATTTTTTCTGCACTCAAGCTTTCCGTTTCTACGTTTGGTTTACTGTTCCAAAGGCTTCTTGTTCAAATAATTTTTTCGAAGGTTCAGGGTCTCTTGGGATTGTGGTTAATCCGGAAGACCTCATTCTAGGTAGTTCCTAAATTTGCGTAATCATTTTGGAGTTGATACAAATGTGCTTCGAAATTCATCACTTGATTTAACCTTCGAAGAGGTCATTCTGACCCAAATACATCAAAAGATGGTAAATTATACTCGAAGAGATCTAAAATGGCTTCCCGACCTATTCAAACGTGCCTCAGGATCGACCTTTCGATTTTACCTACTCAGAGGTCATTCTGACCCAATCAAATCAAAAGATGCTAACCTAAGGTCAAAAAGGTCAATAATGGCTTTCTAGACCTGATCAAAACGTGCCTCGGGATCAACTTCTTGATTTTTGACCTGCCCAAGAGGTTATTGCGGTAGAATCACACTTCGACTAAGCCCTTGCTTCGATGACATGCAAATAAACGCAGCGTATCCACAAAAGGAAAGAGGGTGATCCCTTAAGTCCGAGTGTGTTCCCTGGGACTTCGCGTTCGATTTTCGAGGGCGTTGCTCTGAAAAACATTTCGCTCGACGCTTGATTTCTGGTTGGTTGGACGGGAGTAGCGGGGGCGGTGCATCTGTCGACCGCGAGATTTATATTCCATCAGGGGGGAACCCGGAGAGAGGCGCCCCGAGTGAAAGAGTACACAAGAGACTTTTCTTGCCAGCCAAGACTTGTTGGAGTTTAATCCGTGATATTTACCAAGAATGCACTAAAAAATGTAGCAAATGGTGACTTAAAATGAAATTTATAAAACAGCGTTACGAAGGAAGGTCATTTGCAGGTCATTTCAAGGACGTTTTCTTAAAAAAATCCAATTTTCGAAACAAAGACGATATTTGCTACAAATGCAGTAAAAAATCTGACAAACGGTGATATATATAATGAAGCCTCCAATGTAGTTGAACAAAGGAAGGTCATATAGAGGTTATTTCAAGGAAATTTTGATTATGAATCAATTTTTAGCGATAAAAGCTTGCAGATGGCACGTTTTTTTTGGGATTTTGAGATTCTCTTTATGAGTTATCGTATTGTGAGGGGTCGTAAAATTTGAAAAAATTCAAAATGCCTGCCAGGCTGTTAAGGTCTTCGGCAACACGATAAATAATGTCATTCGGTAAATTGAGTTTACATTTCGGGTATACCAACAAGTTTGAGCAAACTTCTGACAGCAAAATTGCACGTGGTGTTTTGTTCGCCTACGAGTATACACATTTTTTTTATTATGGATACGAGTTTGTCCAGGGCAAACTCTCTGCGTTAAATTGCACGTGTTGGCCGAAGTACATACATCGTACATAATGTATAAAGATCGCGAAAGAGGTTCGCGCGCGCGTCCACGAGGACGGGGGGTCAGAAATTGCTTTCGAAATTGTCGCAAGGTCGTGGGTAGAGAAAAAAAAGACAAATTCACGTGGAATCCAAGATGGCGGAGTGGCTTTTTAGTTCGGAGAGAAATGATGGTGGCATGGCCCTCGGGGCATCGAAATTTCAGGCTCAACCATTTATCAATATCGTCCCTATCCTTATAATTTCGCCTCGGATATATATGCCCTTCTTACTTTTTTACTTCATTCAAAAAACAAAAAAAAAGAAAATACAAAAAAACACAAGTTTGCGATAGAGCGCAAAAGAGAAATTGTCTGTTCCTCGCCGGTTCGTTATTAATTCGCTTCACCATTGTTCTTACGTCTCTAAAACATCGGGGCTCTTCGGAGACCTCAAAAAAATGGTTCCAAACAAAAACCGAACCTTTTTTTAAAAAAAACCTTTTTAGAATTATTTTTTTTCTGAAAAAAAAAAATTCCTTCACAGATTTCAAAAAAAGTAAACTATTCTAGGACCCCCCGCGATCAGAAACTTATTTTTTTTTCCTTCAAAATGTACCACCTCTTCGGAAACGTTAAAAAAAAAAAAAAAAAAAAAATAACAAAAAATGCACAACTCGTTCAAAAGCTCATATTGTCGAATATTTTTTTTTCTTATCGAGTTTCTCGCTCTTCCGGAACTCGCAATTTTCTCACGAATCAAAAACTCATGCAGGAAGACCGAAAGACGTTTGTATATACACAACTCGAGCGGTCTACGCCTCTCGTAATTTACTCAAGCGTTCTCGTATAAGAGAACCACGTCGTAGTTTCACGCGGTTAATCTTGAAAGTTACGAATTAACAGATCACTTCTCCCCGGGCAATTAAACCTCACGAAAAGCGTCGAGTTGGTAGTGTTACATGGAAGAAAGGAGGGGGGGGGGGGGGGGAGGGAGGGGAAGAAGGAATATCTGTTGGTGAGTTCCCATGGTGGTTTGCACTTGGGTTTGGAGTGAACGATGAGACTGTCTCGAAGTTAAAGTTTCGAGACTGTTTCTCTCTGTCGAGAAGAGAGAATATAAATAAGGTAAAAAAAGTACGTGGACAAAAGAGGACGCGAGAAGAGATCTCTCCTCCAGACGTTCGTTCTCTCTCGCTCAGCAGAGTCGTGAGAGACGATGAAGAATGAAAAAGAAGAAGAAGACGTTGGAAGAAAAAAGGAGAAAAAATGATGGAATAAGCGAAGACGCTCGTCCGGGCGCGAAGGGGCATAATATTTACGAGAAGGGTTGGGTTTCTCTGCAGGGCCGAGACTTTACGTGCCAGCATCATCGTGTATACACACACAAAGGCAGAGAAAAAGGAGCGAGAGAGAGAGAGAAGGAGAGAGAGAGAGAGATAGAGAGAGAGAGAGAGAGAGAGAGAGAGAGAGAGAACACGGTAATTGCAACGCCGGAGTTGTCTGATTTATTGGGTTATTACCGATCCGCGTTGCGCAGAGAAGAAATGAAAAAGTTTCAAACGAGCAAATAAGAAGAAAAAATGAGGGAGAAAGATGAAGAGGACTTTTGGCCCTGTGTGAGGGGCGTGTGGTGTATGGCCTTTTGTAGCATTGGATGCTGTGGAAAAAATGGCGGGAAGATGCATCTTTAACCTTTGAAAAACTTCAGATTAATCTAAAACCGTCTAAAAGCCAGCAAACCTATAAAAACATCGGTACCATGTTCTCCAGTTTACAGAACGCCATTTTGTGCCTTTAATCACGTACCAAAATGGCTGGAGTCGAAAACTCATCAAGCCAAGAATTCTAACACCTTGGGGCCGGGGATCACGACAATGTAGCTCGAAGGGCTGGTGCTTAAGGTGTCGATAAATCGTCAGGCCCGAAAAGGACGCGTTGTAAGAGAACGAGAGCAATGCTGTCGATGAAAATAATCACTGCAATCATAGCGCAAACTAAGTCAAAGAGATAGAGAGAGAGAGAGAGAAAGAGAGAAGAGATTGCCAATAGATTTACGAGGCAATCCGTCTTTCCAGACTTATGGACAGCGAGGAACCTAACCAAGAGTAAACGTCATACATCTTGAGGGCAAAAGAAGGGGCAGGAAGGGGTGGGTCGAGGGGTAAAAGAGTTGCACTTGCTTCAGGACTACGTCAGAGCTTATATGACTCTTTGAGAGAGGTTCTGAACGGGCACACTTCGTTATTATATACCCGGGAGGATAATTGTTTCCAAGGAATCGACATGGCGGCAAAAGACCTTGCCTGGGAACCTCTGAGGTGTTACAAAACCCCCGTTCCCCCCCGGCTCCACGACTTCTCGCAGGGCGTCACAACTAGCGGTTCGCTTCTATTACCAGCAGTCACGATCTACTCGCATGGTTTTTTTCTTTTTGTGCTACTTCGACTTCTTGGGATTCCAGTATTGTAACGTTGTATATTGTAGGGCGTATAGAACGTCTGAGGTAAAAAACGAAGTAGCAGAAAAAGAACTGTGGCACTTGAGAATCAGCAACACGCATGAATTACAATTTCACTTCCACGTACCCTCCTCAATGATGGATCACCTTCGATTCTTTCAATGTTCGTACCCCCGCGAATGGTACGTCAACACGAACCTGTCAAATGATCGAAACCCTTTGCTTTTCACAATGGATCACGTGGCACTCAATGATTCCCTGATTTTTGGCAAAATAATCAACAAGTTTAACGAGTCTGCCATTTAGCTGAGATTTTGGATGACTTCAACTTCATTTTGGGATCGTTGGACTTAAGAAGTTGACAGTCGATGACCTTTTGACCTCTCCATCCTGCTTGGGAAGTGAGGGACCAGTGTTTCCTATCTTCTCAATTTCCCTGAATATCCAATCCTTCTTATATGACGCGATTCTCATGAGGACACCAAAAAGGCTCGTGCCCAGGTTTACCAAGCGGCGTTGAAAAGATTTTAGGCCAGGGGAATGGCGTCGATCCTGTTAATTCGGTAACGCCCATCGAACGCTCGGTTTTGCCACCGTAAGTTAACCCCAGGGTCTCCTTTTTTCTTTTTTAATTTTTTTTTTTTTTATTGTCCATTACATCACCTCGATCAACCACACCTGGATCACTTTTTTCTCCCATAATCCCTCAGCTATTCTCGTCTAGTTTCCTTTGTGTTTTTTTCTCTCCTTTTGCTTTTACGAGTGCAATAAAAATCGTGGAAGATTGGAATCCGCGATACGAAACGCCATTGGGGGTGATCCAATCAATGAATCCTGGAAAATCCATCCAGCTAAAGCAAACCTGTTCTTTACCTAACTCGCCTAATCTTTCGCTAACTCACTACATGATCCTGAGATTTCTCTACCAACTCTATCTCTCTCTCCCTCTCTCTCTCTCTCTTTCTCTCTCACGAGATTCCATCTCATAATTGCTCTTATGAACGCCTACAATCAGGCTTACTTTGCTACTCGATAAATCGGTTCGATGCCCATCAAGTACTTTGGATAACTTTACTAGATCTATTTACCAGTTATTGCCTTCTTGAAATTATTAGTTTTTCAGCTTTTTTACCTTTCATATTATTTAAGGATACAGAAATTCTCTGAATTAAGGGTTTTCAGCTTTTTTTTATCTTTGACCTTGTTTAAGGACACACAAATATTCCTGAATCGAAATTTTTCATTCGCTAATTATTCTACGAATTAATTGTTTCTGTGTTCCAGCAAAATTTCATCGCCTCCGCAACCATCCGCCATTTTAAAGGACGAAAAAGAAGATTCCACGTGCAGTCGACACCCACGCAGCCCACGTCGTATTGTTCGCAAAGGATCGGAAGAAGAAGAAGATCTTCCAGCCGGTTTTTAACCACCCACGTACGAATCTCATTGGACCATGGACGGGTCCATTATTCACTGGAGTTTCTGCGCTGTGCCTTGGCCACGTTTTGGCAGACATTTTCCACGTCCAACGATCTCCCCCAATATTTTTACAATTATACTCTTGTCAGTGAATCGAAAACAATAAAATTTATTTACTTCATTATATTCACGTCGTCCAATACTCATTTTTTCAGCTCGAATTAGCAGTCGTCATTTTGGTAGGTATTAATTTTTATTAGAAAAGAAATCTCGATAAAAAGTCACGGAATCGCAAACATAATAACACAAATTGTTGAACGTTTTTAGAACATTAGAAAAAAGATGATAATAGTTTGAAAAAAAAAAAAAACGTTGAGACAACGTCACGTTTGTTAAGAAAACGGGGAATCTTGAAATCCGCAAAAAAATGTGGCAGCACTGCGGTAGTAAACCTAGAAAAAATGGCCGACTGTTCCACATATTAGGCGGGAAAAAAAAAAAAAAAATAGGTTACGCGACTGGTTCATCTCATGTACGAGAGATTGCTCGAGCGAAATTGACATCTGACAGGTTCAGCGGTAATATTTCCGAGCGTTTAACGTCAGCGCCACAGGGGGGTTGGTAATATTTCAATTAGTTGTCAATTTAGTTGTCGACATAACCTGATTAATTCAAGGGGAAGGGAAGAGGCAAGGGTATGTATATAAAACGTGATTATTGAGAGACGGGGGAATAATTAACAATAAATGATCTCTCGCGGCCAAGGTATCATTACCAGACCTAGCTAATCGTGGGTAAATTGACCGTTATGTTATTAAGCAGGTTGGCCAACGTTAATTGGCCGCTACGTGTGAATCGTCGTGTCGTACTACGAGAGTAAGAGCGAGAGAGAGAGAGAGAGAGAGAGAGAGAGAGAGAGAGAGAGAGAAAGAGAGAGAGAGAGAGAGAGAGAGAGGAGTGAAAAAAAAGAAGGGGAAGACAAGGCAAAGGATTAAGGCTTATTTGAAAAGGACGAGAAGTGAGGGTGACGTTTTCGCTCTCGCTTTCTTTCTCTCTCTCTCTCTCTCTCTCTCTCTCTCTCCTTCTTTCAACTACATATGCGGTAATTTTCTCGGTGGGGGAGCGTGAAAAGTGCTAAGCGTGATACGAATCAATTATTCGAAGCGACACCCCGTGAACTCGTATTATACTCAAACAACTATCTTTTTTCTCTCTTTTTTTGTTTACAATAAAAATTAAATCTTATCATAATTATTTCAAGTTCTCTTCAATTTCCCGTCAATTTCATTATTTTTATTAATACTTTATTCAAAATTGATTCTCAGAACGTAAATTCGTTTCAAGTCACACAATCGAGATTCAGAAGTAAAAAAAAGCGCGCCAAAAAAAATGGAGCAGATAAAGAAGTCCCCATTTGTAGCTTCTCTGCAAGTTCGCTCGTCGACCGTGAGATGGCGCCACACGGTGCTAAAACTGAGAACTCAGTTCCTCACTGCGCCAACCAATGGCGCCACCAACCTGGTCGGAAATTCGAACGGCGAATAAAATTTCTAATTCGTTTCGAAAAATAAGAATCAATGTTGAGTATAATTACAATTTAAACAATCGATCTTCCGATTGAAAAATATTCGAGTTGGTCAATAAAATTTATTTAACGTGTTTTCTTTTTTACATTGTTAGACACTTTATGAGCGAAACAATTCACGCAAAAGTGCGAATCTCCAAGATCAGGGTATTTGAACTTGGACTGATTACCGTAATCATAAGTTCACTGTCTCTCTCTTTCTCTCTCATTTGTAGACTTCAATTGCATGTTTCGTGTGGCGGGCGCACACACGCGTTCTCCACAATTCCCATAATCGAAATTTAACATGTATACTCTTTATTTATTTATTTGTAATTCCACAATTTAATGTAATATCAACATTTATCGATGTAAAAAAACTTTTTAAAATAAATCGAGACCAATAAAGCAGAAAGCAGTTAATTAAACTCGAAAATAAAAATTGTAAAAATATTTTTACATTTTTTTAATGACAAAAAAATGGTAAATATTTGTTTTTTCTTTATTCACCTTCGCAAGGAGCAATATTTTTTTACTTTATCGATCAAAAAATGTCTCAAAATAAATGCAGACTATTTAATTTTAAAATAATGAATTAATCTCCAGAAAAAAAAAATTTATTTTACAATGTTGTTACGACAAAATAATGTTGTCATTTTTTTATTTCTATTTCCCTTCGAGCGTCAGCAGGTTTATGGGTAAAGGGGCATAATTTTACGTTGTAATTGAAATTCGAATAGCCAATAATATGCCTCGACATCGAGACGCCAGGCGAGAAAATGAATTAAATACTAGTCAGTTATTTTTCACACTACAAGAACTTGTGTTCGGAATTCATACCTGTATACAAATATATAAATACACATATATATAAATACACATATATATATATATTGTTTTATGTATAAGTAAATATATAGATATGTATATATAGGTGATATATTCTCGTCATTACGTATACGTTAAGGCCTAGCTAGGTGCAATCGAAATGATGACTAGTTTTCTCGAAGGATATACAGTCGCGCGTTTGGAATTGCGGAAAAACATAGTGATCAATCCGTTCGTGTTTTTATTTCTCTCTTCCTCTCTTTCTTTAAAAAGAGTTGCGAGTTTATCGAGTAGAAATATCGCAGTATTGTATTAAATAGACGCATAAATATATACATACATTTTTGTATTTACAACATTGTCGAGTTTGTAGCGATTTGTCTCAAGTGACCTTGAAAAGTGACTTGGCTACTCTTTCACATAAATAACAACATTTTTTTGTATAACAAAATCATACAGTCCAAAAAATAGCGATTAAATATGAGAAATTAAACGCTTTTTGTTTCTTTTTTTTTTTTAAGATTATTTTTTTTGCTTCTTTATATAAATTTATATTTATCGTTTCTTGTAAATATATATTTATTTTTACATTGAGACGCGTGTACTCACGCACGCATGAAGTAACTCCTTTTTTTTCTTTTCAACTCTTCTCTCTCGCTTCTCCTTACAAAGTAGGAAGGAAAGAAGACGCCGAAGCCCGGGAGTCGACGCACCTCGCGGTCTCTCCCTTTGACGTGGCCGCAAAAGCAGCGAGGGAGAAGAGAGAGAAAATCCCCCCCTCCCCCGCCGCTCTCACTTCGCCCTTTGCAGCCATGAAATACCTTTGGATTCTCTCGCGTCGCAAAACGTATACTTGTACACGATAAAACACTATTTTTATCGAGATTTACTGTTAGGTACACTCGAGCTTAAATTTTGGATTTGTTTGAACTCAAAATGTGGCTTAGGATGAATTTTTAATCGAATTTTCATTGGGTATCAATATTTAGTAAGCTTTTGACCTCTGAGTTTGGTTTATAATCGATTAAAGGTCATAGATGAGTTCATAGATAGATTTTGCTTTATATAGAAGTCACTAGGGATCTGGTGACAGAAAAAGAGAGAGAAAAGTAGAATTGTACGAAACCGGGAGAGGGCGCGTCGATCAAAGGGCTTCGGGCGTGTGACAGAAAGGCAAAATCCACGTCGATCGCCACGACGTGCCCGGAATGTGAGCTCGTTGCGAGTAAAGAAAAGAAATTAAAAGAAGGAAAAAAACAAAAAAGGGAGAAAAAAAATGAAAATAAAATAAAAGTAGCATCCGTGCCATTCTGCGGGACTGTAAGTTCTCCGAGAACGTTCTCTCTCTCTCTCTCTCTCTCTCTCTCTCTCTCTCTCTCTCTCTCTCTCTCTCGCTCTCTTATTCGTTTTCTCTCTCACCCTTGCCCGAAGTCATGGGATTTCTCTCTTTCTAGTCCACTCGCGCTTTTTCTTTCTCTCTCTCCCTCTCTCTCTCTCTCTGTCCGTGAACGACGAGCGAGACGGAAATATGTCGTTCGCGCGACATGGTGGCAGCACCTGTACCACGAACGCATTGCCGCGCGTCCCATCTGTCCGTCCTCCTGTCCCGTCGCATCGGGTGATACGGAAAGACTCAAAGCATGCTTGCTCCCCAGACTTTCTTGCCCGGCAATCAATCGAGCCGCCTTTTTTCATCTATGTGTGTGTATATATATATATATATATATATATATATATGTTTACTATAGCACGAAGTGTATCGTCTCACTTTCTCTCTCTTCTCTCGCTCGCTCTCTCTCTCTCTCTCTCTCTCTCTCTCTCTCTCTCTCTCTCTCTCTCTCTCCCCTCTCTCTCTCTCTCTCTTACTCTTTTTCCCTCTCGTTTTGTCGCAGATTTTTGACCTCGCAGTTGTCAGCCTTTGTTCTTCTCCCACCCTCCCCCTCCTCCATTAAATCATATATAGAAAGCTCTGAAGTTACGCAAGTTCAAAAAAAAACTATACTCGTGACGAATTGCTAACGATGATCCATCATCCGGAATGATAGATCGCCATGATCTAACGAGGAAAACGTATTTCATTCACATTCTCGTGTGTAAAAAATCTAGGAACTTTTTGAGTTCAATTGAGTTAGGAAAAAAGTTTCTAGGTTAGGTCAGTTGTCATTGATTTAATTGAAAATGACTAGGATTTGATTTGTTGTTTTCCAATTTAACAACATACCGAAAATTCCCTAGACTTGGAAAATTGTTCTTGTTATATTTGTTTTATTGCTATTCATTTTTAGCTAGTCTTCTCTTTCTTTGTATGAAAATTATCTCGCAAGACGGATTTTAATGTAAAATAATTTTGTAATGACAAAAAAAAAAACACTAGACACTTTCTTGTTAGTCAATTTTCGAACGTTTCCGTCGCTCCAGGCTAATCAGCGCGCACTCTGGCGGACCTACAGGGCATTACGCAAGTCTCATCCTCGTTTCTACAACTTGAAAGATCTCGGGGGAGCAAAAACTACGATAGCCTTGCGCCAACACAGACCTTCTCTTTACAATCTTCTTGGGTGTCTCAACCTCCCAAACAACAACAAGAAAAAAAACTACCATGCAAGGTTTTTCTTGTCATTCGTTTTCGTCATCCTCCTGATGGGACTTTTTTGTCCTTTAATGTCTCAAGCCCGAAATTAAGGGAAGCAACTTTTTTTCACCATTTCGAAACTTATTCAATAATACACGATATGCTACATCTTGAAACGTGTGAAGGTTAGATTAACACTCGATTCGACAAAAAACCCAGAAAAAATCCAGAAAAATTCGAAACTGTAAAAAGTTACCAAATAATCGACGTCACGCTTCCAAAAAAATGTTAGTCCATCAATTTATACATAAATATAGCAAAATAGATAATTGTCAGTTCGCATTTCCATCAAAATCAATGTACGATAAATTTTTTTGATACAAAACTAATTAGAACATCTTGAATCGTGTGATGTTCGATCAACACTCGATTCACCAAAAATCCCTAGATTCAGGAATTAAAAAATCGCCCAAAAATTTTCGAAAAATTCAAGTGTTTAAAAATTCGCCAAATGATCGAGGTCGCGTCTTCAAAATATTGTTCAAACTTCTACACATAAATAACGCAGTAAATCAATACACAGTTGATTTTTTTCATTAAAAAATTAATGATAATAATTAGCATAAAACAAAATTAACAAGGAAACAAAAAAAATCGTTTCATATTTCGTGGGGATTTTATTGGCTTTTAATTCGTATTTTAGGTTGACAAATGAGGCCAATAAATATTATCGTAAACAATCGATGGTTCAGGGTTTCCGGAGATCGAGATAAATGGCGATTTCTTATACGGGCGTTTGTCCTGTATAAATTCTTGGAGGCTCCTAAAAAAATAAAAAAATAAAAAATATAAAAGAAAAAAAATCTTTCGATTCACCAATTCCCACAGGATTTCTCGGGCAATCGATTACGCGAGTTCGCGGTGGCTTGACGTCTCTATCGAGCGGAAAACACGCTTGGATATCTCTCGATGTGCACGCGCCAGCCATTTATACAATTATCCGTTATTCGCCTCGTTATTCCTCTGTGGGATGCAAATTTTTTTTCTTCTTCTTTCATACCTTTCTTTTATTTATTTATACATTTTTTCCACCATATTTACTTGGGAAAAAAATTATTCCGTAAGAATTTATATCTTCTTGATTCTTCCCGCAATTTTCTCACGTGACCGCACCTTGATTGTAATTGACATGATGTTGTGGGATGTAGATCTCTCCAACTAAATTTATACATTGGCACAAAAAGATTGAAGATAAAAAACAAACCGTTAATTCGTCATTTTGAATATTATGCAAATTATTTCCTCAAATTGTTATAAAAATTGAGCATCAATTACAAATTTCCAAGATGTCCAAAATTGGGTAATTAATTTATGATTTTTTTTTAATAAAAAAATTTTTAAAAATAATAATTTGCGGAAAATAATTAATATTGTTTCATCTTCGTATTTCGCGATTTCCACGAAACGTAATAATTATCGTATTGTTTTATTTTTCTCTGGCACCTCCGAGACATAAGGAAAAAAAAGCAGAAAAAAAACTAACTAATCATATAATTTCCAGGAAGATTTGCAACGTCCAATCGTACACGATACGTGACATTATTCTCGTGATTAAAAATTGTAGAATGCCTGACCATGTATATAACGATAAGAAACTATGGGAGACACATACGAGAGTCCAATAATAAAAAATAAAAAAAAAAAATTGCTCTGAGTGGAGGGAAAAGAGGAAAGACAATTAGAATATTTTTCTACGTACGTTGTGAAAGAGGATGGGCTTGGCTGACACTCTGACAGCCCATAGTCAAATGTTCCACGCTTCTGTGAGTACGTAGGTCTTCGAGGTCTACACCCTATACAAAAAATAATAATAATAAAAATAATGATAATAATGTTATTTTGTTGAATGGCACAAAAAAATTTTGGTATAATAAATTCGAATATTTTTTTCCCACTCTTTTCACTACAACTTAGCTTCTTTTTACTTAGTTGCAGTTTTGAATATTCATCTCTAAAGCTGTGCAAAGTACGAACAGAAAGGGGCAAGTTTTATTCCGATTAAAATTTTTTGACAAAATCTCTTCGAAATGAAAATGTCGAAAAATTTTTTATTTGAAATATTCTTTTCGAAAGCTTAGTTGGACGTATTTTGATCCAAAAACACCGAAATCACTCCTGATTTTCAATCCGAACTAGAATTTTCATGAAAAAATTGCAAAAAATCACATTTTTAAGTACTTTTTTGACATTATTATGTATTGCGAATAAGATTTCAAACTTTTTACTAAGATTTTCGAAAAGCCTGTTAAAAAACGAAGAAAATCGTTTTTTATTTATCACGATATGCCAATTTCTAAGAAAATCACGGCACTTTCAATGTCGACTCTCCCTGAAGACCCTCCTAGAGCCGATTTTCGAAAATCGAAAAATCCTGAAATTTCAAACGGTCATAACTCAATGAAAAATTGTCGTACTGCAATTCAATGAGAGTGTTTTCAAGAGCTTTTTGGTAGACTTAAAAAATGGCGCTGGATTTGTCTCAATCGCTCGGTTCGTTCTACCCGAAAAATGCCCTCGAAAATCGGCAAAAAAAAACGCAAAGGAATGAAAAAATTGGTGAAAATCGATAGAAAACTTAAGGGGACCGTATGGTCTAGAAATTTGAAAAAATCGATTTTTTTTTTTTCGATATGTCGAAAGTATAGTATCTCAAGAATATACTGTGAAATTTTCATGCGGAAATTCTCAATATTACAGCTTCTACAGCCCATAACGCAGGTAGAGAGCGGTCCGCGACACGAAAACGTTCAAAGCCTTATTGGACACAAAGCCTTACGGGGATGATTTTTTAGTTTGCAAAAAAGAATGTGTTTTGCATGTTAAAAAACGTTTGTACAAACGTGCTGTTGATGCGAAAAAAAAACATGCACAAATAAAGAAAGCAACAAAGAAATTGACAGAAAAAGAAGAGGGAAAAAAGACACAGCGGAAATCGATAAATAAAACACCGAAGCGTCAACAATTGACGAATAAATTATTGCAAGAGCTGTCAACTTATTACGGTCTAGCAATTAGACGTAATTCAGATTCGACTGAAGGGATGAGAAGCGAAATATGGGCAGCATATTATCACAAAATTTCAACAGATGAAAATCCGCAACACTCGTACTGTCCTCCAGGTTCCGAATCGTGGTGCAAGTGGCGTCAAAGTGAGGCTGCAGGTACTTTAGACACCTACGAGCACCCACCTGCTCTGTGCGATGAAGCACAAGAGATATTAAAACCAATTTATGAAGAATTGACAGCAGAGACTTTATTGGAAAGGTGTATTGGCAGTAATACGCAGAACAATAACGAAAGTTTCAATGCTTGCGTGTGGCACCTTGCGCCGAAACATCTGTTTGCCGGAAAAAAAAATCATTGATATTGCCACTCACATTTCCGCTTGCATATTCAATGAAGGATTTGCATCCCTATTGAAAATAATGGAGACCATGGGCATAACAATCGGGCCACAAGCGGAGCAACTAGCGCAAAACCGAGACGAGCTGCGAGTATCGAGCGCCAACCGTAGGAGCACGGACAACTCCAAAGAGGCTCGGACAGCTCGAAGAAATGAAAGGAGTGAGGAAATCTTGAATTATGAACGTTCCGAAGGAATCCTATATGGTGCCGGAATCGCGGATTAACTGTAAGTATTCAAAATTTGCTCAATTTTTGAAAATATCTGTACCTCAAACTTTAAACTCATTTATCTCGAAACGACTTTTTTCGGCACTGCGCAGGTGAAAACAAAAAAACTATTCAACCGAATCACTTGAAATTTGGATATGTTGTTCACAACATGTATGGCTATCGTCGGAACTACAATCATAATTTTATTTAAATAATTTCTTATTGTTTATACTAAAAAACTAGTGAAAAAAAAAACCCGATTTTACGAATTTTTTTTCAAAAGCGCGCCATTTTGTCAATTTTTAATTTTTTCGATTTGTTCTAGTCCCGACCATAACTGCACTCTTTCTGATTAAGAATCTTCTTGAATTTTGTGTTTCAGATGAGTAGAAGTCTCGGATCGATCTTCACCGTCCGGGTCGGATTTTTCGAGAGGGTCGTCTTCAATGCCAATTATATGATAATAAACACTGTTTTTAAAATTAAAAAAAAATTTTTTTGTATACTTAATAAAGGTAGTAATAAACCCGAAAAGTTAAAACATCGATTTTTAAATTTTTTAAGGCAAAAAAAAAAATCGTGAAAATAGGTGAAATTTTCGTGCTCTAGACCATACGATCCCCTTAAAAAATTCGGTAAAAATCGAAAAATGAAGATAAATTGAAAAATCAAAGGCCATTCTGAAGGGGATTTGAATAAGAATGGAAGAAGCACTGGATAGAGACTTAACTCCAGATAGAAAAAAGTTACAACCATTTTGGTCAAGTACCCCAAATGGTAAAAAAAATTTAATTAAAAAAAAAAAAGATTTTAACCGTTAATTTTTTTCTACATCCAAATTTGTGTGAGAAAAACCCCAAAAAACCATTTTTTCCGTCAATTTTTCGAAATTGATAGAAATAGGAAAAAAAATGGCGCGAGATTTGTCCCGATATCTTAATTTCCAAAAAAGTTGTAGCACATCGAATGACATTTTCTTTTTCAATTTAATTTTTTCAGAAGGAGGAAAAATTATTAGCTCGGAAAGAGAAAGATAGGAGCGGGGAGAGAAGAAAATAAAAAGCGTGTATTAGAGCACACGTAGAAACATACATGAAGAAGAGAAAGAGAAAAAGGAAGGAGAGGAGTAATGGCGTTAATCTCATCGTCGTTGTGTGTCACCGGAGGTGGTCCACGATGATTGATGTCAGGTACAACGGGGAGTCCCCGCGGGTGGCTACAAAAGCCAGGAAGAAAAAAAATCAAAGCAACGAAAATGAAGAGAATGAGAGAAAGAAAAAGACAGAAACAAGAAGAGCAAGAGAGAGAGAGAGAGAGAGAACTCTGGCCAGGTAGTCCAGGTAGCCGACAACACTCGACGGGGGGTTTTCCTCGCCCTCTCGCCTCTGATCAAACGACTGTTATGTTATTTTGCACTTCGTACATTGTTTTACACGCAATATACAAATGTGAGTGACATATGATAAGATTAATTTGATTTAATGTGTTTATTGGCATCCTAAAGTTCCCGAGCTATTTAAAACCTGTTGAACACTTAATTATTATTTAATTACTACTTAAATTAATTATTTTTTATGTAATTTTAATTTACTTTTATTTTTACTGATTAAATTGAGCCATGTTAAAACTGTTTTCAAAGCAATTTAAACGGCGTTTCAAAGGTGAATTAATCTTCTATTTTTAATTAAATTTTCACACATTTTGTATTCACATTTTGGTCACATTTTGTATTCAATTTCCAATTCAAACCTGATTGATAAAAAAAGAAATAAATGAAAATGGATTTTACGTAAAACGCTCAACAATAAATAATTTCTTTTTTATTCATTCAATTTCTTATTTTTTACTGTGTTAATTTACTTCGATTTTTATTAATTAATTTTGGCAATTTAAAGCCCCCTTTTAGAGCAATTTCAACGTTGTTTTAAACTTGAATCAATCTCCCATTTTGACTTAAATTTGAGTTCAAATTTGAGTTTAATTCTTAATTCCGACCTAAATGACCAAAAGCTCGAAACAAATAAAAATCGATTTAACGTGTGACGCTTAATTAATATTTATATTTCATTTAATCATAATTTGCCTTTATTTTTATGAATTAATTTCAGTAATTTTTAGATCAACTTCAATGGTAGTTTAAAGTCTGAATAAATCTCTCATTTTTACTCAAATTTACGTTCAAATTTTCAGTTCAATTCTCAATTTAGATCTTAACGATCAAAAATCGAAATAAATAAAAATCTATTAAACGTGAAACGTCCCATAGGTGTTTGCGATCTTCAAGCACATAATAGTTTTCCTTTAAATGCTAATTCGTATATACAAATACTTTTATATAGCC